>JBAIZL010000004.1:262801263-262821263 GCA_036971475.1 Prosapia bicincta | reverse complement strand
AAGTGAAGAATTAAATATTTAATAAGGGGAGTTTAATATAAATTAAACGCTAAAATATATATAAAATAATTTCAAGTTTATTATCATATTATATAAAATTCACTGGGATCAGTTTAAGCAACAGCAGGAAGAATGTTACTTTAATTTGTTTTATAAAGAGAATCAAGCCAAGGTGTGGCAAGGAGTTATTTAAATTTTTCTGCAAATATTAAATTCTTTAGTGAATAATATTAATTTTATAAATAATTAAAAAACATAAATTATCTAACCAATTAAACATCAAGAAGACTTTAATTGATATGAATTTACTACATATATTCAAGATAAAATATAACTATTTTGATGATGTTGTGTTAGGGGTAAAGGTAATAGATTAAATAAACAATTATTGCCTATAAATGTGTGTACACTTTACCACCTAGTAAATTAAAAAAAAAAATTATTTTCCATTTAGCTGTCATTAGTGATGATTTAGCTAAATGACACGCAATTTCACAGTGTCTTACTAAAAGGTTTCCAAGTACCAAACGCCTCAAATAGCAGACACCCCACCTGAGTATTATGCTAATAAAGGGAAATACTCCGCTAATTGGTTTTTCATACGAAATCTAGGAATTCATTCCTAGGAGATCTAGGCAGGGATGTTACAGGCTTCGGTTGACTGACCGAAATGTCTCCTAGGTCATTCTACTATTGCAGGGCAACTGGTAAGTATTAGGGCGACAGAGGAGAACGGACAGGATCAAATAGGTATTAGAAAAGGTAACTCCTATTACTTGCCATGTAAGGGAGAGTCTCTTAGAATAATATATAAACAAATATGAATGACGAAGGTTGAAGAATAATAGGGAAAATAGAAAAAGGGAGTGATTGAAGGATTGAATTATTGAAGGAAATAAATAAGTTGTAGGTAAGGAGTAAATAAATAAAAGAAGTAAAAATAAGAATAGTTGAGTAAAGATAGTAAGTAAAAACGCCCGTTGAAGTGTGTGTGTGTTGTGTGTGTGTGTGTGTGTGTGTGTGTGTGTGTGTGTGTGTGTGTGTGTGTGTGTGTGTGTGTGTGTGTGTGTGTGTGTTGTGTGTGTGTGTGTGTGTGTGTGTGTGTGTGTGTGTGTGTGTGTGTGTGTGTGTGTGTGTGTGTGTGTGTGTGTGTGTGTGTGTGTGTGTGTGTGTGTGTGTGTGTGTGTGTGTGTGTGTGTGTGTGTGTGTGTGTGTGTGTGTGTGTGTGTGTGTGTGTGTGTGTGTGTGTGTGTGTGTGTTGGTTGTGTGTGAGTGTGTGTGTGTGTATGTGTGTGTGTGTGGGGGGGGGGTGTGTGTTTGCGTGCGTGTGTGTTTATATTTCACAAGAATTAGGACAAAATGTAGTTATAAAATGCCATTGTAACTTTACGGAAGAGAAACTATCTAACTGCATGTGGCCTCACCGTAGAAGAGCACGGCTAGAGATAGATGACTAGCTATAGATCTAAAGAGAAACGAAGAGATCTAGAGGAGAGTTGCAAACTGTGAAGTAAGATCATCTTAATACAAAAATGTTATTTTCAATGAAGTAAATGCAAAATATAACAACTTAAGACTGCTGACGCGTTTCGAAACGTCACTCCATTGATGCCTGCTTCTTGCGGTTTTCCCTTGAGGTCATGTATGTAATTTAGGTTAGGTTAAATTAGTTTCAACAGTAAAATAACTTTCAAAGCTAGGGGGTATTGTTTCTTCTAGATTAGGTCGAGTGAAGTTTTGTTGAGTTAGGCTATTATTAAAGTAGTTGTTAACAATCCATTACTATTCTACCAATGTTTGGTGAGGTTAGTTCATGTAAAGGTTAGTGTTAACAATCTGAAAGAATCGTGCTTCCGTTTCCTCTGGTTGTTATATTACCGGTTTTTTACGGAAAAAATCAGATTGCAAAAACTTTCCAAGATTAAAATAATAAAGAAATATTGTGTTGTTTTTTAGTATTTAATAGTTTTAAAGAGCTAAGTTTCTTACCCATTAATACTGAGAAGTGGGCAATTAGTGTTTACTTTGTATCCTATAACTAGTAAAACGAATTTACCATGTTTCACCTCCCTAGTGTATGTATGAGAGCCGAATTGTAAAAAAATCTAATTCTAAAATCCGTTCGTAACGGCTAATTAGAGATGTAACCAAGAGAGGTAAATAACAGACTCCATGTTACTGAACACATAGGGGAAAGTAGGGTTCGAAGATAGTTGCTTACCTGATCAAATAGGAATCCCACATTCAGCGGGCATGAGAGAGTGTGGCTAAACGTAGAGTTAATTCATGAAGTATGTTATTCAACCTAACTTGGACCTAAGAATTCCATCAGTTACAAATATATTTACCCAAATGCAAAAGGTGTTAATGCAAAACCTTTACTAGTTCTAGTTGTACGTAAAATTAGCAATAATGTAAAACGTTTACTTCTGTAAGCGCGACATTTCCCAGATGTTTGTAGTTATTTTCCTGATCGCTCTTGCATTTCTTTGCATTCCTAACAGCTTGACAGATTAGGTCCCGAATATAAAATTAGAAAATTTTCTAATCTCTGGATTAGAATATCGGAACGCGAATAAGATCAACACTTATTTCCAAATAAATTATAAGAATAATATTATTTCAGCGTCGCGTTGAGCGATGTTTAAGAATATTTATTCTTTCGTATATTACCATTTACAATTGCGAAATTTTATGAAAAAATACATATCTCTAAAGCATAGGTGAATAATTAAATTGAAAAATTGTTTTTTTAAGTGAAATAATATAAAATTCTTTATAAATAGAGTTTGTATAGAATAAATATCGATTGACGCTACTTATTTAAATTACTATTAGCGTGCATTTTATGTTGTACGAAGCAGTTGGAAACACTTAACAGATATTTACATAACAATGCACAAACTAAGTTGGAAAATTGGTTCAGGTTCTATAAAATGGCGAATCAATATATTTACGAAGAAGTCAGTTCGTCTTTTGTAAATATATATATATATATATATGTTTGGTAACAATAGTTTCGGAGGACCAATAATTATTATAATTATATAAATAATTAGTTTGTACTTACGTGCACCATGGAATACACACTTATCGCACTCGCGTATTAAATAAGCGATTTCTGGCCAGAAAACGTGTTCGTATTTCACGCACTGGTAACATTCGGTTTAAAAATTAATAAAATAGTAGCATTCACGTATACTAGTACCTAAGGTACGGAGATTGAAAAGTATAATAGTATACTAGAACGTAGGGGTATCAGTCTACACTCCGGAAAGGTCTAACCTGCTCTGCCGTTCAAACTGCAGAACAAACCTTATCACAGGTGAGCTTTGTCTGACTTTGGCGGCGGGTTTAAAAATAAAAGAAATGAGTCTATATTAATTTTAAATACGTAACATACCGGGGGCCTTCTAGGATTCAAAGAGAACTAACACAAATATAATATCGTGAGAGTTTATAAAAATAAAAAGTTCATAAAGGAAAATAAAAATATCTCTTTTACAAAAATTGAGCGCACTATGGCGCAAATTCATTAAGAGTGTAGAGGTAGAGGGAAAACCTTGTGAGCAGGTCTTGTCAAGGTTCCTTGCTTTGTCTTCAAATGAACCACTCTTACTACACCATCCTTTCCTGGAGAAACACTACTTATCCTAGCCAGAGGCCATGCGAGATGTGGTGCAGGTTGATGCACTAACACGAGGTCGCCGACGCGCAGGTTGACAGTTGGCACGTTCCACTTCCCCCGTTGCCGAAGAGTATGGATATATTCTAGATGCCATCTCTTCCAAATACACTGATGAAAGGACTTGATTAGCTGCCAGTGCTTGAGTCGGTTGGCAGGAACGTTGAAAAGATCCTCTTCTGGAACTGAAACCAATGAAGATCCTATTAAGAAGTGACCCGGGGTGAGTGCATTGAGGTCTGAGGCGTCGTTTAACAGAGGTGTGAGAGGTCTCGAATTCAATATAGCCTCTACTTGAGTTGTGAGAGTGGCAAATTTACATAGAGTTAAAATATGTTCACCGATGACACGTCGGAGGTGATGTTTTGCACTCTTGATTGCTGCTTCCCAAAGACCACCTTGATGAGGAACTGCAGTCGGGTTGAAATGAAAGTTGATATTGTGTTGTAATGAGAATTCAGCAATAGGGTTTCGGCCTGAAGAGATGATGACATTTTGTAAAGCATTATTCGCTCCAACCAAATTCGTTCCACTGTCAAAATAAATATTTGTGCAAAGACCGCGTCTAGACACAAATCGGGTGAGAGCGGCAATAAACCCATCTGTCGACAGGTCCGATACTACTTCAATGTGTCAGCCTTTGTCACAAGGCAAAAAAAGATACAAATATATGCTTTGGTCAAGCGAATCGAGCGCAAATTGTGCATTTTGATGTTAAAAGGACCTCCGTAGTCAATTCCGGTGTTGAGAAACGGACGAGAAGGTGTTAATCTTGCTTTTGGTAAATCACCCATGAGCGGAGATTAATTGGGAGGCTTGTGTCGAAAACATACAACACATTGAAAAATGCGAGAGCGTATTATACTTCGGGCCGAGAGTATACACACATCCTGTGCAAGAAGTGATTGAGTCAATTGAGCGCCCGAGTGTAAGTATTTTCGATGATAAAAATCAATAAGAAGGTTGACGACATGGTGTCGTTTGGGCAAAATCACAGGATGTTGCACATCCGTAGGAAGTTTTAAATCGTTGAGACGTCCTCCCACTCGTAGGATATCATCTTTGTCGAGAAAAGGAGAGAGTCGGTGGAGTTGTGACGAGGCAGGTGTAGTTGGATCCTTCTTCATGGCAACGATGTAGTCTCTGAACGCTGATTTTTGAACCATCTTGAAAATTGCCAGTCTTGACGTTTTAATTTCCAGAGTGTTGAGAGGACCATCGAGCTTTCTTGAATGACAAGCGTTATGAGTAAATCGCAAAATATAAGCCATCACACGCTGGAGTCGGCTAAAGTGAGAAAACTGAGTGACGAGCTCCCATTCATGAGGAGCAGTTGATATGAGAGATATAGGTGAAATGGGTTTCTCTTCTCCTGTGTCAGTAAGTTTTGCAGGCATAAAATGAGATACAGGCCAGTTATCATTAGATTTTTGTAGCCAAAAGCTACGGTACCCCCATAATGAGTGCTGTGGTAAATCTTTAGGAAGTAACCCACGCGACGCGCAATCAGCAGGATTATCTTCACTCGCTACGTGTCTCCAGTAATGATAAGGCACTAATTCTTGTATCTGGGCTACCCGGTTGGCGACAAACGTCTTCAATCGATGAAGGGGTGTTTCTAACCATGTCAGTGTTACTGTCGAATCACACCATAGAAATACAGAAGAAAATTCCACCCTTTTTTCAAAATGAGAGATAACATATCCCACTAGTTGGACGAGTAAATGGACGATAACATATCCCACTTAGCTCTAATCGAGGTACCGTGAGCCTTTTCAGAGAGGCTACCCGAGTCTTCGATATTACTTGCCGAATTAACACAGAGTTGTCGCTAAGTAGGCATCTCAAGTAAACGACGGCGGCATAACCGTTCTCAGAAGCATCTGAGAAACCGTGTAACTCAAAGTTTCTCGAGTGTGTTATTCGTAATGCACGAGGAATTACAATTTCTCGTAGCGTATTAGCGGAGTCTGTAAAGGTTTGCCATAATTTCAATTGTTCAGATGGAAGTGGTTCATCCCAGTTCAATTCTTTGATCCAGAGTAGTTGCATAAAACGTTTGGCCCACATTACAATGGGTGAGAGAAAGCCACAAGGGTCGTAAATCTGGGCAATGATACCGAGAATTTGACGTTTAGTCCTGGAATTGTGAGGAAAATTCAAATTATAGGTAAACGTATCGGTAGAGGGTGACCAGTGAAGACCTAATATAGTGAAATGTGGTTGTTTACTGCCTTGAAGGAATACAGGGGTCTCAAAATGAGCATCAGGAAGATCTTGCAGCAGTTGACTGGAGTTAGATGTCCATTTGCGTAGTTCAAAGCCTCCGCGAGCCAGGAGCGAGATGAGTTGCTTACGGAGGCTCAAAGCCTTTTCTTCAGAGTCAGCTCCAGAGATGATGTCATCTACGAACGTCTGCGTGTGTAGAATATTTGCAGCTTCAGGATATTAGTCACCTTCGTCTGCAGCGAGCTGATGTAAGGTTCTAATGGCAAGGTACGGTGAACAATTCACTCCGTAAGTGACTGTCGTGAGCTCGTAGATTAAAGAGGGCTGATCTGGACGTTCACGCCATAAGATCATCTGATAGCACTGGTCATCAGGGTGCATTTTTACCTGTCTATACATTTGACGAATGTCACAAGAATAAACAACGTTATGAATCCCAAAATTTAGTAATAAATCACAAATATTCGTTTGCAACTTTTTGCCTGTTAATAAAATATTATTAAGAGAAATACCATTAGAGGTTTCAGAACTAGCATCAAATACAGTACGTAAACGAGTTGTGCTGCTAGACTCCTTTAAAACACCATGGTGAGGAAGGAAGTAATGAGGTACAGTTAGATCAGTATTATGAGCGTATATCATGTGACCAGAGTCTAGGTAGTCAGCCATAAAATCAGTATATAGGGATTTAAATTGACGTTAAGCACTAAATTTCTTCTCTAGAGAGTGCAGTCTTTTTTCTGCATTTAAATGAGATTGACCCAGAGGAGGATGTTCAGTCTTCAATGGTAGTCGGACGCAATATCGGCCAGATTGGTCTCGAGTATGAGTGGCGAGAAAGTGATCTTCACATAATGTATCTTCTTGAGAAAGCTTAGACACAGCATTGGGTTCTTCCTGTTGCCAAAACCTTTGTATTGAGTAGAGAAGGTCAATGTCGTTGACAACTAGAATTGTAGTTGATAATTGAGAGCTGGAGTTACTATGAAGTTCACTGCCAGATAGACATGGTGCGTTACCCATTACTAAAAAGCCAAAATGTTTGCCTATTAGCCTGGGTAAACCAGGTCCGAGGTTATACGCTTCTTGAGTAAGTATGAGTGGATATCAAGCACCACCAAGAAGAACGGCAAGTGAAACGTAGGGTCTGCCAAAACATAAGGACGAACCTTGGAAAGAACTTTAGAGTCTACTTGTGTGCTTGGTAGGTTAACACATATTTTTTCCAATATTAAAAATCTTTCATTAATTGAAATAACCTTGCCCCCAAGAGTTTCAACAGCAACTGAGGTGAAACGTTTTGAGCGTAAGGGTACCTGAGACAATTATACCACACTATGAGTGGTCTTAGTACGAGGAGCACACAATAATTGAGCAGCACGCTCGGTGAGAAAACAAGATTGACTGCCAGAGTCAACAAGGGCACGAAATACATGAGTAATACCGTTAGACGAGGTAGGCTTAACAAGTAGAGTGCCTAAGAGAATAGTATTAGAGATTTGAGACGTATTCTGCTTTTCTTGACAGGTCATAGTGATTGGAGAAGGGGTTATTTCCTGTTGAAGTGTCGGAGAGTTTTGATGCGAAGTTTGAGGTGTGGTCCGTTGCAGCGTAGATTTTCAAAATGTAATAATGTATGGTGATTTTTGTGGCATTTGTAGCAACTAAACTTTGACCTACAGTCGTTAAGATGGTGAGTACCTAAGCATGAGATACAACGCCCCTTTTCCTTTACAATTTTGAGAAGGGATTTGGCGTCCTGACTCTTGAAGTCCGGACACGAATATACCTTATGGTCAATTTTATTGCATATAAAGCATGGATGAGGTTTACCTTTAATGGAGGAGCCTTCTCCATAATTGTAGGACATCAGTGATACTTTTTGTTTAAAGTATTTATTTTGGGAACCAGAGGGGGTGCGTGATCCAGACGAGGAGGGTTTCGAGGTGAAAGGAGAGTGAAGATTGGCATCTTCAACTTCATTACATTTTTTACTTAAAAACTTAATAATTTCCGCTGCATCAGGTATTGTAGTGGAGTCAACTCTCTCTTGAGTAACATTTGATAAACGGAAGTTTTCAAAACGGTTCCTAAGTTCACTATCCATTTTTCGTAAAAGCATAGCAGATAACAAAGGATTTTTACTAGTGACATCGATGTCAAGACCTTTAAGAGCTTGTATATTTTCTGAGTATAAATTTACAAAATTTCTCATTTCTTTAGGTATGTTGTTTACAGAGGGCAATTCTAAAATTTGATTGAGGTGTGAAGTAACTAACCGCCTCGGCGAGTGATATCTTTCTGTTAATATAGACCACTTTATAGTTAGCGTCAGAAATAGGGAGAGATTTAATTAAATTTAGCGGTTCTCCTGAGATAGCGCTCAATAAATATTGAAATTTAGAAACTGCTGGTAACGATGCATTTTCATGAATGCTAGCGTTAAATATATTAATGAATGACATCCATTCGAAAAATTCACCATCGAAATGCTTGAGTTCAAGCTTAGGCAGTCGTATACGTAACTGAGGAGTAACTATTTCACATTTAGGCCTTGTTGATGACATCATACTATCGAATATACGGTAGAATTAACATAATCGACTAACTCGTTGATGCTGTTAAGTGGAGCATAGTTGGGTTGAAAATTCGGGTTAGCCTGTATTTCTAGTTCATGATAAATGTCTAAAATATCAGAAAATTCTTCACGAAGCCTATTTATAGTTTTAGCGCGCACCAACAATTTTTGCAGGATTGACTTATCAGATGTTTTTTTTGTTAGATCAAAAATCTCTTGAATTTGACTAAATATATTGTCTTTCTTTGATTTAATAACTGCCAAAGATTTTGCCATGATTAAATGATGGTTTTATAATAGAAGATGAGATAACTGCTTTAATTTTTTAAATTACAAAATGTTTTAAAGAGATTAGGCCTATGAGCGTATATGTTTAACGGGGAATTAAATAAACCTAAGTAAACAATAAATCGACGTAGGCTTAATGAGATAACCTTCTATAAACAACTGAAATCACTTTTCATAAACTTTTAAAATTAATTTAAACCAACATATTAATGCACACCAAAGCCAAACAAAGATGAGAGAGGTATCAGCTGTTTCATATACTGCGACATGAACTAGTTTTCCAGTGTTTGCATGGACAGACAAAGTTTGAAAAAACTTGTAGAAATTGTAGAGTGCACACATATAATGAATTGTATTTTTTTTTTGTATATAGGTCTCAAGGCTTAAGATCTGGCCCGGATGACCAAATTTGTTTGATAACAATACTTTCGGAGGACCAATAATTATTATAATTATATAAATGAATAGTTTGTACTTACGTGCACCATGGAATACACACTTATCGCACTCGCGTATTAAATAAGCGATTTCCGGCCAGAAAACGTGTTCGTATTTCACGCACAGGTCACAATCGTTTTAAAAATTAATGAAATAATAGCATTCACGTATTCTCCTATGGTACGGAGATTGAAAAGTATAATAATATACTAGAATGTAGGTGTATCGGTCTACACTCCGGAAAGGTCTAACCTGCTCTGTCGTTCAAACTGCAGAACAAACCTTATCACAGGTGAGCTATGTCTGACTTTGGCGGCGGGTTTAAAAATAAAAGAAATGAGTCTATACTAATTTTAAATATGTAAAAATATATATACTGTTGTATCACAACGCACAAGTACTGTACCTACAAGTATTTGCAGTACCAGTATAGTATAAGTACTACTATATTGTAATATATGCTATATATTTTACAAATATAAGTAAGTGCTAGTCCAGGTAAGCTATTAAAATATTCAAAAGTGTTCTAGTAGGAAGTAGTAGCTCACGTGTAGAAGGAATCAACAATTATATACATGTATTTTATATGGTGATACGATTTCTTCTAATACTGTTAATGATTACAAAAATTTTAAATACAAGAATAATTTAGATTTGTATATTTTTCAAAGCTTTTTAGCAATTAATTATGTATTAGATACTTCAAGAAAAATTAATGATACAAAAAAATTTACATACGTATATATATATATATATATATATATATATATGTGTGTGTGTGTGTGTGTGTGTGTGTGTGTGTGTGTGTGTGTGTGTACAGTAAATACCATATAATGTGTATGAAATACGAGTCTCTCGTACATATATCTCATGATAACATCTTTTTAATGTTTTTTTAAAACATTTTCCATTTAGCATTTCTCTATGATTATAAAAGGAAAAAAGACTGGTAAGTTTACACTTTATACTCCCATATATTCCGAATCAGTTTAAACCTTAGGTTTTGTGTCAAAACATGGAACCCAGAAGGTTTTTTATAAAAATTAATACCATAAGATACTTGAAGGAAGAGAACAGAAAAATGTAAGAATAAATAAATATAAGAGAAGCAAAGATAGTGGACAATCGTTCAATTTCATAACAAAAAAAAGTTGCGTTATAAATACAATTTCTAAAACCATGTGTCGTATTGTGGAACACTAACTAAGGTTTAGTTTTATAGTCGAAAAAATATAACATTATTTTGCGGTTAAAAAAAAATACCAGAATGCTTTTATTTCTTGGATAAGTGCGTTAGTAATTACAAAAAGTACGGATTTTGTTATGAATAAAACACATTAATCTTACACAAAGCCTGAGCTTTGTAGTGCTGAAAAATGTGGAAAACGTTTAACCTAACGAAATCATCCTGACACAGGCGCCATGCTTAGGGACGGATATATCGAACATCTCCCGTACATGTCCGCCAATTACAGGAAGGCAATGAGTGTTAACAAAAACCTAATTATATGTTCTACAAAAAAATCCGTTTCTAAGCAACAATTATAAATTTGGGTTTTAGTTCATTGAATCACTAACAGATTGCGCTTCTACAAGATTTTGCACAAAATAAAGTATTAAAAGACCTAATATGTACATATCAAATGACATGGAATATATTTCAAATATTACATATGTAAAATAAGTATCCAAGGGATTAAAATTGAAAACAACGTAAAATAAGCATAAAATTAGGTAACACAACAAAATGGATAATACACAGGAAATTTATAAAAAAAAGTAAAACAGGATTTATATTACAAGTTCGTTACAATCCTAATTGTAAGTAGTTAATACTCTTCCAAAACAAAAAAGCTTTTAGAGAAGAGGTTTGTTTTGAAACTCTCTACTATTTACCGTCTGCAAATGTACAACAGTTACAACAGATACTAACGCACGCACACAAACACACACTCACAGTCACACACACACACACACACACACACACTGACACTCACACTCACACTTACACTTACACACACACACATACTCACTTACACTTACACACACACACACACACACACACACACACACACACACACACACACACACACACACACACACGGACACACGGGCACGCAACTATATAAGTTATTTGTTGTATAGACTGAAATTTGTTGGGAAAATTGACGGTTGAGTGGATTTCATGACTGACGTTTTATAATTAGAACACAAGCATGATAAGAAGGTAATTACTGGTGAAAAGACAAAAAGTCGACGTGTTTTATATTCAAAACAAATTTTAAAGTTAAAAATAATAGCGTATATAGTATTTATTTTTTTCAATCTCCTCTCTGTAAATAATTTGATTTATATTCATATTGAGTTATAAAAAGTATTCAAGGGATTAAATGTGAAAAACAACGTAAAATTATACATTAAAAATTAGTACATTAATACATTAAAAACTTTTGTGAGTGTCACCTCAATAAATAGTTTTATAAATAAATAAATAACTCTATAGATCAATAGTTTTTTTACAAAGAATTGAATTCAAATCAGTGTTATTTATGAGCTCATGCTGGCGATGGACAGCCATTGTTATTAGGTGGGAGTTTTAAGATATCACTAGAAATAAATCAATTTTTATTTGTTAATACTGTAGCGCCTATATTTAAAGTAAAAACAAAAATTTGTTAAATATGAGTTTGACCGTATATATTACCTCTTTAGGTCTTTATAAACATTGTTCTGCAAAGCAAATTATTCTTTCTATTGAACAATATTATTGTAATAAAAATAGAATCATAATAATTGTTTCATGATTCAATCTCAAAAGCAAACTACGTGCTTAAAGCTCTTGTGTTGTGCTTCTTGCCTCCGTCTATTTCTTTTTAAACCTTCACAATGAGCTTACTGTACATAAGCATACTTAGGTACTGTATTGTAATATTTTAAGGAACTTACAGTATATAATGCACTTATGCAATTCTCGTATTTATGTACATGTACTACTGTATGCTGCAAATATCTGTAGGTACAGTACTTGAGTGTTGACGCAGACAACACACCTCGTCTTTATTGTCCGCGGTTTTACGTTACCGCGGTAATTTTGGAGCTTATTACCCACGGATATGGAGGTACAACTGTATATATATATATATATATATATATATATATATATATATATATATATTTGTAGCTTTGCAACTCTGTTTTTTCTTGTATTCACTTATCACTTTCAATAAATGTACCTAAACAAGAGTCTTACTTGGTGTTTATGCGAGTTAACTTTCAAAGATTGGTCGTATCTCCATCATCGGGCATCACTGACCGGGGTTTGTAGTAGACTGCGAGCTGTGTGGAATTGCCATTGTCACAAGTTGTGATGTACCGTTATAGTTCTATTTTCGGGTTCACTGCACTGTGCGAGTCTTTTAAGTTTGTCTTGGGTTTAATGTCGTCTATTTAGTTGAATAATTTATCTTTTTTTAAATTTAATTTGTATATGTCGTTTATGATATTATATTTATGTTTATAAATTTGTAGTTGTTCCCAGATTGTCATTTTGAGGCCTTTTTCTACTTTTTTTATTAGGTGTACGTGTATTAATGTGGGGAATGTGTGTTAGTTTTTGATGGCGTGTGTAAATAAATTTGAGTTATAAGTTTAAGGTTTGTTATATTCATTGTGGTGTTCTTGATATCTGTCTTTTAATTTCTTTTTTGTTTAGCCTATTTATATTTTATCACAGTCTGAGCATTCGATTTTGTATATTCCGTTATTAGTGGGACATATTTTTTCCGGTTGGTTTATTTTATTGGTTATGTTTCCTGTGTTTTTGTAAGCTATGTTAATATTATTATTTTTTAGTGTTTTGTTATTCTGTTAATGTTGCATCCTGTATATGTGCATGTGGCCTATTTTGTTGTTGTTTAAAGATCGATTTTAGGTTGTTTTATTTTTAATTAATATTTTAAACTCTAATTTATCTATAGTTTTTTTATTGTATCCATTTTTTTGGACTATTTGATATATTATTTGTTTTCATTGGCTTTTTCTTCATTTTTTAGAAGCAGTTTCAGCATTCTGTATAAGAGTGTATGTATGTTTATGAGGGCGTTCATTTTGGGGGGCTTTGGATTGTATATTATGTATTAGTAAGGGTTTTTTTGGCTGAATAAATTGTAAATGTTTTTGCTAATCGTATGATTTTGTTTCGGTATTTTTTAGTGGGGTCTTTGTTTAAGTCTATGCAATTGGTGAATTTAATGATTTCTTGTGTTTTCTTGTTATATTCTGGTTTTGATATGATTACTGTAGCAATGCTTTTGTTGCAAAAACCAACATCAAACCAAAATTACAAAACACAATAGAAAATATCGTATTAGAAACAAAACTGGCAATAAATCTTATAAATTACGAAAATCAAGATAACATTAGAAACACAAATCACACGAAATCAACAAAATCATCAACAAAAAGCTCAAGAAAGAAAATCCAAACTAACAAAATGAAACAAAAAAAATTCAAAAATGAAGTAATTTCATATAAAGCGGACAAAAGCTACTCCTCAAAATAAAAGAGTTTATTTTATACAAACTCTATTTATACAGTATTTTATATTATTTCTTTAAAAAGTACAATTTTTCAACAGTATTTCTTCATTGAATTTGCAATTTTAAATGGTAATATACAAAAGAATAAATATTCTTAAACAACGCTCAACGCGACGATGAAATAATATTTATCTTATAATTAATTTGGAAATAAGGGTTGCTTTTATTCGCCTTCCGATATTCTTATCTACAGCAAATTTTCTAATTTTATATTTGGAACGTAATTTGTCTGCCTGTTAGGAATGCAAATACATGCAAGAGCTGTAAGGAAAGTAACTATAAACATCTGGGATACGTCAAGTTTACAGACGTAAACCTTCTTATATTATTTCTAATTTTGCCTATAACTTGAACTAGTAAAGATTTTGCATTAGCACCTTTGGTATCTGGGTAAATATGTTTGTAACTGATGAAATACTTAGGTATAAAAAGTTTAGTAACATACTTCATGAATTAATTATTTGTCCAGCCACACTCGCTCACACTCGCTGAATGTGGGTTTCCTATTTGATCAGGTTAGCAACTATCTTCGAATCTTACTCTAGCCACTGTTTTCAGTAACGTAGGGTCTCCTATTTATCATTCTTTGCTACATCTCTAACTAAGCGTTACGAACGGATTCTAGTACTTTTATTTTACAACTCGGCACCGATACTTACAATAGGGAGATTAAAATTTAATGTGGTAAATTCGTTTTACTAGTTATAAGTTACAAAGTAAACACTAATTGCCCACTTCTCAGTATTAATGGGTAAGAAACGTAGCCCTTTAAAACTATTAAATACTAAAAAACAACACAATATTTCTTTATTATTTTAACCTTGGAACTTAATGCAAACTGATTTCTACCATAAAAACCAGTAATATAACAACCAGAGGACACGGAAGCACATTCTTCATATTTGATCAGGTAAACAACTAGCTGCGAACCTTACTTTCCCCACTATTTTCAATAACATGAGGTCTGTTATTTATTTTTCTTGGTTACATCTCTAAGCAGGCGTTACGGATTTTAGTATTTTTATTTAGAATTCGGCACTCATACATAAGTTAGGAAGGTTAAATGCGGTAAATTCGTTTTACTAGTTACAAGTTACAATGTAAAAGCTCCATTGACCGCTTCTCAGTTTTAATGGAAACAAAATATCTCTATTAAATAACTATTAAATATTAAAAACAACGCAAAATATATTTTTACATTTTCCCCTTGGAGTTAAATGCAATCTGATTTCTATTAAAAAAACTGGTAATATAACAACGGATGGAAACGGGAGCACAACTCTCTTAGATTGTTTACACTATCCTTTACATGAACTAGCCTCACCAAACAATGGTAGAATAACTTTGGATGTTGAACACTAACTTAATTTTATCCTTACTCAAGATAACTTGAATCAACCTAATCTAGGAGAAACAATTCCCTCTTGATTTGAATGTTACTTTACTGTTGAAACTAACTTAACCTAACCAAAATTATATACATAGCCTCAAGGGAAAACCGCCAGAAGCTGGCATCAATGGAGCGACGTTTCGAGACGCATCAGCACATTCAAGTTGTTATATTTAGCACTCAGTCCCTTCAAAATAACATTTGTATATTAGCATGGCATACTTCACAGTTTTTCAACTCATTATATATATCATGCATCATGTTAAATGATGTAAAATTACTAGTAACAATCCACGTAACTGTTACAAAATAAATAATTTAATTTTATTTTTGGTATTGATCTTTAGTTTGGTTTCGATTCCAGACACGTATAAATGTTTTTTTAACCGCAAAATAATGTTATATTTTTTCAACTATAGAAATAAACCTAAACCTATATATATATATATATATATATATATATATATATATATATATATATATATATATATATATAATTGTTGATTCCATCGTCACTTGAGCTAAGGTCCTAGTTTTTACTAAAACCATTGTGAGTATTTTAACTACTTACCTGTACTAGAAATCACAAATATTTGTAAAATATAAGGCATATATTGCAATGTAGTAGCATTTACTTATATTTCATAGACTAAAGTGCTTTTTGTTTATGAAAAAGACGTAATTATATACATCGTACACTCTATATATACTGCAAATCTTGTTTTTAAAACTGTTTATTCATATATATATATATATATATATATATTTGTAGATTATGCAACACTGTTTTCTTGTATACACTTATCACTTTCACTTATGTACTTAAACAAGAATCTTACTTGGTATTTATGCGAGCGCTTTCAGAGACTAGTAAGTGCCTCCATCTTCTGGCATACTCCAGAGTATGCCAGAAGATGGAGGCACTTACTAGTCTCTGAAAGCGCTCGCATAAATACCAAGTAAGATTCTTGTTTAAATACATAAGTGAAAGTGATATATATATATATATATATATATATATATATATATATATATATATATGTATATAATACGTTTTCTTGTTTAATAATTTAAAACAATATGGGTTATTCAAATACAAGAATATTTATTAATTTATATTCAAAGCTTTTCGATGTTGGTACTGTTTACCAACGAAAAGCTTTGAATATAAACTAATAAATATTCTTGTATTTGAAAAGCCTATGTTGTTTTAATATATATATATATATATATATATATATATATATATATATATATATATATACATATATATATATATATATATATATATATATATATATATATATATATATATATATATTTATTTATGTGTGTGTCTGTGTGTGTGTATAATATATACAAGTTATAAATTTTAAATGTAACGTTAATTTTGTTAAAATATTTCATTTTATATCTGATTTTGTTGTTAATTTTATGATTCGGTTTGTATGTATGTTTTGTTTAAAATGTACTTATGCCCTTTATTTGTCAAGTATTTGTTATATGAGTGCGTTTCAAATACTTAATTTGGTGCGTCATTGTGCTGAAACACTAGCTGTTGGTGATTCATTAAACTACAAATAACAAAACCAAAATTTAAAATCGTTGCTTAGAAACGGACTATTTGCCCAACATATTATTATGCATTTGTTACAAACCCTTGTCTTCCTGTAATGGGCGGATATACACGGAAGAGGAGCGATACACATGCCTTTAAGCGTGGCGCTTGTGTAAGGATGATTTCATTAGGTTGAAAACGTTCCCCATTTTTCCGCAATACATAGCACAATCTTTGTGTATTATTATTGGGTTCTTATTTATAGCAAAAACCGTATTTTTGTAAATATCACCGCTTTTATCCGAGAAATATTAGCGTTCCAGTTTCGATTCCAGTAACGCATAAATACGTTTCTCGTTAAATTATGTTTAGCTAATGTTAACACGTCATTCATTTACTTTTAGGTAATACTAAGTTCGCCGGGTCGGCTAGTCATCAATAAAATTTGTGTTGTCAGACAGATGTTCAGAATTCGATATTTCTCTTATATTTAATTTCACAAGCTAAACTCTGTCTTATAATATTCTCTAAAAAAATATATATATTCTTGTGTTTGTGTCCAATAAAGTTATATTTCAACAATGTATGCGTTCTTATAAGAACTACAAATGGTGGACTTATTATAAAGCCTACTAAAATTAATCCATTCAATCTAGATACTTAAGTTATAAATATGTCCATTTTTGGTCATACCTATAAAACACATATGTTTAAGATTCTGTGTTCTCTAATTATCGAAAGTTCAGGCTTATTCGATAATGTCGACAGAAGATATACTTCGTGATCCAAAAGTCACGACCAAAATAAAACTTCTGCTGACGCATCAAAATGTGAAATTTTGAAAAAAATACAAAAATACTTTCCTTTAACACAAAAACAACAATATTTAATTAAAAGTTTTTAAATGAAAATATCACTATGCTGCAATATAGCTACATTTCAATCAATCCAATTAGAATGGATTTGTTTATTTTAAAAATTTTTTTACCAATACACAAGGTAAACAGTCGAAAGTGAAACACGGCTTCCTTGTTCCTGTGACGATGCAGAAACGTGTACACGAATGGAGGAAACAAGTTGGTTATTTTATAAAAACCGAATGGGTTTTATATTCGTCCTGGGTTTTGGATTTTTACATTCTGAAGGGGGATTGGGAGCTGATTCATGCCAAAAGGGAAATATTAAAAGTTAATTTTCTTCATTTTAACGCTCAGAGCCAAAAGTTAACAACAAAGTGTTAAATACGTCCTATTTTATATACTTTCCAAATTTGCAAAGTGCCTAATGAACATAATTTTGAGTACAAATCCTGTGTATTTAAAGTATATAATTATACACTTGAAGTAAACAACCAGGCATTTAAAGCTAACTTTAAATTTTTATTTTCATGAACTAAAATTCCACAAAGAAATAATTATTCTGAAGGACTTTTATAAAAGTGGTTTAAGAAAATAATTTCTGTTACATCTATTCTGTCATCAATACAAGCCACGTCTAAGCCATGTAAGGCTTGAAATTATTTCAACATTTAACTTTTCTTCTTCTACATATATTAAATTAAAAAGTCCTCAAGAGTATAAAAAAGTTCTAATCCTCCAGAGAGAGGGGTTATCACAAATCCCCTCGCATTACCCACTTGCGTTTTGGCGTGATTAATTGATTTATTCCGAGGGGAAATAAAACAAACCGAAACATAAAATATAGTTAATCTAATTATAATAATTTTAGTTTATGTTCATTTTTACGGACAGCTGTCATTTCCCGTTCTCTGGTTCCTTATAGCTATAGCTCTGTTTTCCTTTTGCGGCAGTATAATATCGTTATGACATTTGCATGTTGTGAAAATAATTAATATTTGAGCTTTTAGAAATACTTAGTCATGAAATCTTTCGTACATTATTTAATTGGGAATTTTGTAATCCCCCCCAGTAATATCATTAAGGTAGAAAAATTACATACATTTTTGATATCATATGTCGAGAAAACAGTTTAAAGGCTACGGAATATAAATTTTATATTTATGTTCTTTAAAACAAACATCCGATAGATTTTGAGATGCAGGAGAAGCATTCAATTCGCGTCATAAGAACAAGCAATGGCGGCTGGTATCCTAAACATATTGTGATTGCAGATCGTGTTAGTTTTTTTTTTAAGACAAAGAAATCGAATTCTTCAAAACTTAACGGGCTGTTGAAGGAATATTAATAGATACTGCATAATACTTTGCAATTTATTCTATTATAGGAAATATATTACTATTTCTAATTTTTTTTTTATACATCGGATCTCGAGTTATGGGTTTATTTATTAACAAACCATCTCAATTCATTCTTATCTGTGCTTGTCAACAAACTCGAAGCAGAGCGAATATGCATTACTTCGGAAGGAGCCGATTCTAATCGAACACTCCCGAGGTTGCAGACCACTCGTTACCTAAGGAAGCCATTCCTCCATTAGATGTGAAGTCACTGGATGTTGCAGGTTCCCGCGCAACCAGGTCAAACTAGACTCTTTTCAACGGTGGCTGCGGTTTTGTCTTTTTCATCACTATTTATAATGATGGATCATGTTAAATGATGGAAAATTACTAGTAACAATCTACGTATATCTTACATAATAAATAATTTTTATTTAATTTTTAATTTTGACCTCTGGTTTGGGGGTTGCACAACAGTCCAACCAGCTCACGAGCCCGAAGGAAAACCGCCAGAAGCTGGCATCAATGAAGCGACGTTTCGAGACGCATCGTCACATTAAAGTTGTTATATTTTGCACTCAGTTCTTTGAAAATGCTATTTGTGTATTAGAATGGTCGTAATTCACAGTTTTTCAACTCTTCTCTAGATATCTTCATTTCTGATTAGAGGGATGAACTTGTTAACACAACCTTCCTCTTCTATGTTGAGGGAATAGGATGTTACATAGTTTCTCTTTCGTAGAGTTACAAGGACATTTTATAACTGCACTTTGTCTGATTGTCATGAGATATAGACATATACACGCGGGCAAACACATTCACACACATACACACACACAGACACACACACACACACACACACACACACAAACACAAACAAACACAAAAACACACACGTACACTGGAGGGCACCCCTAAGGGAATAGGGACATATAAGGGTCAAAGGAAGTACGTCATAGTCAGGGGACTAAAAGGATATTGCGTGTAAAACAGGGAATCTCCACCTGAAGAGCTAGTCCGCTAACCAGGTAGTGCAGAG
>JBAIZL010000004.1:262746263-262798763 GCA_036971475.1 Prosapia bicincta | reverse complement strand
CACACAACCACACACACACACACACACACACAACCATAATACACGTTAGAGTGTATGTGGTGTGTATATGTGTTTGTGTGTGCGAGTGTTTGCGTGCTTATTCGTTTTTTTATTTTTCACGAGCGTTTAATTTAACGAGAACGAAATTCAAAGGTAGAAGATATTTGAAATGTTGACGTTTGATATAATGGCGCTAAATATGCAAAGCAGGTGCAGGTATGTTTAAACCCTGCGGTTTGCGTGTGTTTCCCCCTTAAGGATTTCTTCTAATAATTTTTAAACAACGTCTCTTGAATATGGTTACTTTGTTTGTGTTTTTGCCGGTTAGGTTATTTTACTTGTGCGTTTATACATTTACTTTCCCCAACGTCGAAATGCAACGATGGACCAGAGAGATTAAATGGGGACATTGAACATACGAACGCAAAATACTTTTTCAAAAATTTACATTAAACGGTTACAAACGACCTTGAGATAATAAGGTAGCTGGAGTGGGGATAAGAGCAGGGATAAACGGATGCAAACATCGGGCTATACAAGCCTTAGAGATAGGCTTATCTGTAATAAGGTCATGGTATAAGTTTGCTTGGGTGTAAGTGGGAATCCGTTAAAGCAAATGTGTTATAATAAAACTATACTTCTAGTAATAAACAAAGGAATATCCTAGTATATGGGAATGGAGGAAAGATCATTAAGGAGTATTTATCTGCCCAACTTACTCCTGTCTGCGTGAGTATCTCTATAACTGTTTTACATTCTTTGTTTTGTAAACGTATTAACTTCTTACTATTTGTATTGTAACTATCTTACATTGCAAACCATATTTTTACGTCTTGGATCCGATCGTGTTTTTTCATGAATTTCAATCCGATTTTATGTTGTACTTTCAGTTTTATTCTCTATTTACGTATGTAAAACTTAAACTATATTAATGTCCATTGATATGTTACACATTAGGTATTTAAATACTCAATTTCTCTCGATATTATACGGAAACTCAGTCTGTTAGTGATTCAATGAACTACTAAAAACAAAACATAAATATATAATTGTTGCTTAGAAACGGATTTGTTGAAGAACATATTATTATTTTTTTGTTAACACTCATTGTCTTTCTGTAATTGGCGGACATGTTCGATACATCTGTTCCTAATAATGGCGCCTGTGTAAGCATGATTCCGTTAGGTTACAAATTGTCCACATTTTTCCGCACTACAAAGCTCAGTCTTTTTGTAAGGTTCTTTTGTTTTATTTATAACAAAACCGTACTTTTTGTAATTATTGCCACAATTATACAAGAAATAAAAGCGTTCCTGTTTCGATTTAAGACACGTATAAATATTTTTTTTTTACCGCAAATTAATGTTATATTTTTTCGACTATAGAACTAAACCTTAGATGGTGTTTCACAATTCGGCACGTTTTAGAAATTGTATTTATACCAAACCCTTTTTTTGTTAATAAACTCAACGATTTTCCATTATCTTTGCTTTTCTTATAATCATTTATTCTTACACTTTTCTGTTCTCTTCCTTCAATAACCTTTGATAATAATTTGTATAAAAAGCCTTCTGGGTTCCATGTTTTTAAAAGAAACAAAACGTTTAAAATAATCTGTAATATCTGGGAGTGTAAAGTGTAAATTCCTTTGATAATCATAGAGTAATGCTAAATAGAAAATGTTTTTAAAAAAACATTAAAAAGATGTGATCATGAGGTATATGTACGAGAGATTCGTATTTCATACACAGTACATTGTATTATATGTACTATGTATATATACATATGTAAATTGTGTTACACTATTGTTTTTTTCTGAAGTAGCTAATACATATTTTATTGGTAAAAAGCTTTGACAAATATACAAATCCACATTTTTCTTGTATTGAAAATATCTGTCACCATTAGCAATATTATAAGGAAACGTATTTCCATATTTAATACATATATATAATTGTTGATTCCATCTTCACGTGAGCTACTAGTTTGTACTAAAACACTTGTGAATACTTTAACAAATTACCTGTACTAGCATTTACTTATATTTGTCCAATATATAGCATTAATTGCAATATATTAGCACTTACTTATATTTCACAGACACAAGTGGTTTTTCTTTATGAGGTAAAAGTATTTAGATACATACTACATTATATTTATATTGAACATCTGGTTTTTAAAATTCTCTCTCTCTCTCTCTCTCTATATATATATATATATATATATATATATATATATATATATATATATATATATATATACATATATATATGTGTGTGTGAGTGTGTGTGTGTTTTTTATACATTTTTAGTCCAACATATATATTGATTATATATTTCATTTTATATCTGATTTTTTTAAAATTTATGTTTCGGTTTATATGTATATTTAGTTTGAAATGTACTTACGTACTTTATTTGTTTAGTATTTGTTATATGAGTATGTTTTAAATACTTAATTTGGTGCGACATTCGACTGAAACCCTAAAATTAAAAATTGTTGCTTAGAAACGGACTATTTAAAGAACATATTATTATGCATTTGTTACAAGGCTTGTCCCCCTGTAATGGGCGGACATGTACGGAAGCCGTGAGTGTGTGTGTAAGTGTGTGTGTGTGTGTGTGTGTGTGTGTGTTTGTGTGTGTGTGTGTGTGTGTGTGTGTGTGTGTGTGTGTGTGTGTGTGTGTGTGTGTGTGTGTGTGTGTGTGTGTGTGTGTGTGTGTGTGTGTGGTGTGTGTTGCAACGGACCTTCACCCTGCTCACTCACTCCCGACCCTAGCAAAATCGACCTGCCACAAACCGGTCGACGTTTGCCCAACTTGTAATTACAAGAACATGAATTTAAATCGTAATTAAAAACCCACCCTGTGGATTCTGTCTACTAAGATTGAAAAGGGCATGGTCATGTCAGTGATGTGTCAAACGGTGTAACATTGGGTAGCTGAAAACACAGAAATTTATCACACAAATTAACACCTTACCATGCTTTGTAGACCTGTTTACTCCATGTTCCTGCTCTCGTGAAGTCCGTGTCAGATAACATCCTACCATATCCTCTTTTCTGAGGCCCTGTGCTATATACGGTTAATTGGGTTGTCTTGTATACTTTGTCTTACATTCATTTTATCACTTTTCATTCTTACGCCTACATTCTTTTCATTTACATTGTTTATTTGATTTATATTTTCTATTTCCCTGTTGGCTTCTAGCCTTTGTTTATTATTTTTATCGGGTAAACATATTTTCCGTCTTTTCCCGTTTTTTCGAAATCCTGCCAGAGCATTTTCCAGCTCATAGGAGATAAACGATTTCTCCAGATTTATGCGGGTCTTAAGCTCACACAAAGTATTCATCCCCAATATGAGGTCAACTCGTAAGTTTTCCACTATTAGGAATACAAATTCCTTTGTGTGACTCTGAAGAGTTAGAGGTAAGAAAGTTTGTAACTTAACCCGTCTGCATTTCGAGCCGATTGCTGTTAGAACCCCCATGTTAGCTACTGGTAGTTCGTAAAACATGTTTCCTTGCTGTTTCAAGGTCAGGTATTTGCTCGCATTAATCACGGACATTTGTGCACCAGTGTCCACTTCTGCGAATATCTCCATACCATTTATCTTGCAGCTAATCAATGGGCATTGCTCTACTTGCTCAATTCTATTTATGCAACTATCGGGTTCCTCTAACGATTCGTCCAGCATAAATAAGGCTAAACCGTTCAGGCTCACTATCTCGTCACGATGGTAAACTTGACGATTTTTGCTTTTCGGGCTATTGTGTTCCGGCGATCTCTTTCCTCGGATCCCTAGCCACGCTAACGGACAATGCCCTTTGTTGCTAGAGATCCTCGTTTCTAGTTTTTTTGCTGTGTGTCACTAGGTCCGGGGATAGAACGTGGCGGATTGGGTTTCTTAGGATACTTCGGTGGGGTTGTTTTTTGGTGTTCGCCATAGGATCTTGGGTTATGGTCGGGTCTTTGGTGGTTAGAAGTGACGAAGCGCGGTGGTGCCCGGTTTGCATTTCCGTTAGCGCGGTCGTTCTCCGTCACGTTGTCGAGTTGGATTAGAAACGCAATAGCTTGTTTAATATTCTGCGTGGGGTTGCCCACACTAGCTAATTGAACGTTGGTCCCGAAATGCTTCATGATCATGAAGATTAATTACTTTTCGGGAATTACTGGATCTAAGTTCTTCGCCTTGTTTACCATCATGACGAAATATTCCGCCATGTTGGAAGGTCCGTTATTACTATATTTGCCCTGACTTAATTTCCTCCGAATCCTTTCCTGTTGGTGGAAGCTCCAGAAGTGCTGAGTGAATTCCTTGCGGAAATCCTGGTATGTCTCAGACCCCTTCTTTATAGCTCTCCACCAACTGTCGGCTGAACCCTGTATATATCGTTCTATGATCTTGAGCTTTGTAATTTCCTCCATCGTATTATCGATTTCAGAAAATAACGACTCCATTTCACAGAGAAACTCGATCGGGTCTTCCCGCGATGTACCCCAAAACTCTATTTTCCTATAGGATGTCTCGTTCAATTTGCTTGACACTGTAGGCAAACATATTTGTGTTATTGGCCCTGCCGTCCCTGAACTAGTAAGCCTATTTTCTAATTTTTTCACCTGTTGGTTTACAGACTTTACGTCCTCCCTTACTTTATTTACTTTCTCGCTTAACTGCGTTGTTTGAACCTCTACATCGTTTTTTATTTCTTCGATCACGGTGGCCTGTTCGGTCATTTTCCCTTCTAGGTTGCTCGTTCGACTTTCCGAATCCGCCCTATAATTGCTCATTTCATCGTGAAACGCTTCTAGGATCTTTTGGCGTTGTAATTTCTCTAACTCCCACCTTTTTTCGGCTAACTCTAACTCTTGTCGACGTTGTTTCTTGTCCTCCTCCCTTTCGGCCTCTCTTACCGCTTTATCTAATTCCCTTTCTTTTAGCCGTCTTTCTTCTTCGCGCTTTTCCCTAGCCGCATTTTCTAATTCCCTTTCTTCCTTATCTTTTACGCGCCTCTTTTCCTCGCGCTTGTCCCTAGCCGCATTTTCAGCTTTCATATAGGCTAAAAGCTTATCCATGTCGGATTTCGGTTCGGCTTTTGCCATTTTGTTTAAATTTAAAGTTTGTTTAACTAAATTTATAGATGCGATTAGATATTTATTTTTATATGTGATTTCTTATTTTATAAATTTATTTTATATTTGGTTTGGCCGTTCGGTGCGGGTTGTAGATAATGCCTAAGGTGTTGTACTCTCGTACCTAGTTAGATTTCTTGATTTTAGTTATTTCTTTTTAATTTAATTTTTATTTAATTATTTTTTATTTAATGGCTTTACTCCCTGCCTATTTTTTTTGTTATTTTATTTTTATTATAATTAATTACCCACTAAAATTCTTTAGCTGGGTTAAATTAATTTAAAATTTATTAATGATTTTGCCTAATCGTGCCTTCCTTATTCGAGGCCCACGTTCGGGCGCCATATCTGCAACGGACCTTCACCCTGCTCACTCACTCCCAACCCTAGCAAAATCGACCTGCCACAAACCTGTCGACGTTTGCCCAACTCGTAATTACAAGAACATGAATTTAAATCGTAATTAAAAACCCACCCTGTGGATTCTGTCTACTAAGATTGAAAAGGGCATGGTCATGTCAGTGATGTGTCAAACGGTGTAACATTGGGTAGCTGAAAACACAGAAATTTATCACACAAATTAACACCTTACCATGCTTTGTAGACCTGTTTACTCCATGTTCCTGGTCTCGTGAAGTCCGTGTCAGATAACATCCTACCATATCCTCTTTTCTGAGGCCCTGTGCTATATACGATAAGATCTGCCAGTGGGTATCAACCCCTGGACTTGGAAATAAAACCAGCTAGTGTTGGCCTAGTTCAAACTGATTTTGTTGTTAAATTTAATTCTTTGGGTGGGTTCCTCGATTATTATAAGGGGCACTATGATCATTTATTATATGTAATTTATTAATATAAATGACCCTATTAGGCTTGTTGGTATGGCATTTAAAGCTTTCAATGGTTTTATTAAATAAATTTTCTAGCTGGGAAATATTACATTTATTACTTAGCACACAGGATTATTTAATAAAATTTTTCACTAACCTTTGCTTGAAATATGAATTTAATAATATTACAATAACGAAATTTAATCAAATGATCATATTCTTCAACTACAATAATATCTTGATATTTGGTTTTATATCTGAATTTAATAAACATTGAAATAACGAAGTTTAAACAAATGAACATATTCTTTAGATCAAAATAATATCTTGACATTTAGTTTTACATTTGCATTTAAACGCGTGGAAAATAATAATTGTTAAACAAAAGGATCATATTCTTTTAACAACATAATTTCATGACGTTTATACATATTAGAACATAAATTAAATTTTCTCTTACTACCCAAATACATATTTTCATTGATTGCAGGGAGGTTGACAGATCATATATCAAATTGCTGCACTCATTTAATTTATGGGCTGACTTTACACCAGCAGTTACTTCACATTTATTTATTTATATATGAAATTACTAGAGAATACAATTGTTACTAACACTACTGGTTAACACTTAAGAATTGTTTACCAATTTTTTGGACATATACAATTTACCTTCAATTTCTGATAAACTGAGTTTGGATTTACAACAATCCTTTATAACTTATCAAACGAGTTATACATGATTTCACGTTAATTAATACAAACATATCAATTTCTAAACATCTTAATGATTGTGCTTTTATAAGTTTATCTTTCCAAATTAAAACAGTTATTACTTTAACATTTATCAATCATTTAAAATTTCACATAAATCTTTTATATATGTTTAATAAGCTTCATATTTTAAGTTATTTTTCAAGAAATAAAGCCATGACTTAGTTATTTAAACATTGAATTTGTTGTTTTTGACTTTAGAAATTTTTCCAAATAATCTGGTTTATAATATTTAAAATTGTACAGAAATTATGACTTGCCCGACTCGCACTTTCCTGGATCCCCCTTGTATCTCCTGGGTGGTCAGATCCTTCCTTTCAGACTGGCAGTTGTTCTCGTCTGAAGGATTTTCCTTCCAGGCTGCGGCACAAGGCGCTTCTTCAAGAAATGAAATCTAACCGGGATTTTATCATGATCGATAGCTAGCTTGCGCTAGTCGTTATTGTTAGACATTTTACGGCCAAATCGCGCACTCCGCGGCCAGATCAATGAAATTTAAAAGTCCATTATGACTTTCTCTGCAATTTAATTTAAACAGTGACCTTCTCGGTCGAATCCTCAAACGAGAGTCCCCTTTTTTCTAAACCTGCAACCAATTCACTAGCTGCTTACCCCCACTACTTCATTTTCCGGCACAGTTTTGATTTTAAGCGTATTCTTGTCTTTGGTTGCTTATTTAATATTCTGTTGGAACTTGATTCTGGTTTTAGCACACAAAGCACTCGCAAAGTCATCATTTGTGTACATTACAATCGGTTTTAATCTTATTCAACTAGCAATTGAGTTTCATGGCTTAGCAAAACTAGATAAACTTATTCAATAAAATTTAAGATTTTTCAATTTCTATTCAATTGTTACGGAACCAATTTTTTCCGTTACAGTGTGTGTGTGTGTGTGTGTGTGTGTGTGTGTGAGAACGTAATCAACTACAAACTGCAATAGTTTAAAAAAGAACTGAGATTAAAACACTAAGAGATTAATAACAAGCTGAGCCTAAGATTTATTATTCCAATTCACATTATATAAACAGAAAAGTGCATTGTGTATAGGAAAAATAAATATCAGTATAGATTATGAAATAAACCCGAAGTTAATGTCATTAACTTACATTAAACTGTAAAATACCGACATAATAAGAGTTATGTCTATAATTTAGAATTATTGGAGCAGGAATCGTGGATTATAACGCAGTTTTATAATTTAGGTTTTACTCGGGAAGTTTGTGAATAAACAGATTTCATGTTATACCGATAAAATATGTATTATACTAATAGGACCAGATTGAAAAAGTTTGAAATTTTACAAGATGATATTTATATAAAGCCTATTTTACTGTTAAACATTGGCAAAAATGTAAAACATATTTGTATTAAAGAAACTTGCCAATATGAAGGCCTAACTTGATTTACATTCTTCAGTGTTTAGTAAAACTTAAAATTAAAGATAAAATTAAGCAATATTTTACAATAAATTATAACACTTACTAAATCATTCTCAAGTTACAGTCTTAACACGAAGCTCGTAAAAAATGAAGGCAGATGAAATGGATTTAATAACGATTAAAGAATATAACCTCAAAACTATTGCTATAAAAGCTAATCGAACGAAACTGAATGTTCATTGTTTACTAGCCCAAAGTTCGACTTGCAATTCTAAGAGATTGTCTTGGCTGTGGCCGTGATATCACTGCTTCTAGATTATGTAGGCCTACTTACCTTTTGTTGCAATGTTACAGAAAATAATTACTTATTCAATTGGAAATTGCTGTGTCGTCGTAAAATATATTTAGTTAGCTCTTGCATAGCCGTTGGCTTATACGTTCAAAGGTACTAGTTTTTCGCATTTAAATGTCTTACTTTTATATTAACGTAGATGTTTGAATTTTGAATAGGTTAACAAAAATATACTGAGGCAAACTTTATTGAACTAATTCATTTGAAATCGATTTTTAAGTAGTAGCTAATGCATCTATAAATATATATCTCATTTCAGAAACATTGAATTATTTTTAGTAAGGTTATATACAATTGAATTACGTTTCATTTAATAACTTATTATAAGAATTATTATTTATTTATTCATAAGAAACATTATATATTAATATTTTATCTCAGTAATGTACAATAAGTCAAATAGCATAACCAATGTATTTGATCAGATGTTTCACCTCAAAACAATCAATTTATTAACAGCTGTTGTATAAAGTCATTTTATACATTTTATGTTACATTTAGGCTAGATCTGATGCTAATACAACCTCATTCACGTGAAATGAGAGGTATAATTCTATGGCAAAAAGTGTTACACGTGCCAAAATACTTTTCATTTGAAAAATATTCAATTGAAAACATGTTATTTAATAAAAATTATCATGAAAGAAAATACGGGTATATTTACCTCCGAGTTATAGTGTCTTACCTAAAAGTTTGGTTAAATTTTAATAGCCAAAGTATTTTTAAGAGTTATATAATGATGTAAGACAATAATTTACAAAATGAAAAAAATAAACGAGGTTGGACAAGTTAGGTAATGTAATATGTACTTAATGTTTTAAGAAGAAAAATAGGTAAAACTATAGTATATTGACGTTATTTAAAGATTTTTTGTTTGTTTCTAAATTCCTCACATTAATGTGTAGAACACGAATATCAACTTTTATTTCCGCGGAAAATACGGAAAATTACTTTTTTCACATTTTAAATGTTAGTTTTTAAAGGCATGTATGCCTACAGCGGGAACCGGGCGCGAAGTAGCTACAGCACACTGAACCACGACTAGTTTGTAATTGTATACACTATTACTATATACCTATATTAAAATATACCTACAAAGTATTCAGGCATGGATAGATTTGGTTGTTTTTGGTAAATATTATACTTAATTTTGTATTTTTTGATAGTACAAGAACTTAAAAGAGAGAGAGAGAGAGAGAGAGAGAGAGAGAGAGAGAGGGAGAGAGAGAGAGAGAGAGAGAGAGAGAATGTACTAATTTATTAATATATACAAAATCATATTACTGACGAAGGCGATATCGTAGTGGAAACTAGGCTGTATGTATTAATAAACCAGTGTGTAGTAAGATTTTGAGGGAACTCTAGTAATGTTTACCGCTGTGTATTAGGTTACAACTTTGCCATTTTATACACTTGCATACGGTGTAGCCAAACTGTCAATTTTTTTAAATAGTGTATACGACTTAATCTTTGTTTCCATTTGTTGTTCAACGAATTTACATATATTGGTATGTTTATAATTCTATAGGCTTTTATTGTTCATTTTTAACCTTTTATTCATCGTTTTAATTATTTTCATTTTATTTATTTTGACCTGTGATAATTGTAAGAATATCTGCATTAGACTTACACTGATAGGGTTTCTACATGCTATATCGTGCTTGTTATATTATTATTTCTAGTCTGTAGTACATTTAGCTTATTTAAATTATAACAGTTTATCTTTTAAATTCTATTTTTTTATGTGAATTGCCCTTATCTATATTTATTAGATTGATAATACTATTCTAGTTGTAAAAGCTGTTCTTACATGTGTTGTTATACGAAATAAACCCACTGATTACATTTTAAATTGAACTTTATTGGTGCTAAAACTGTAAAGTTCAATTTAGATTTTTCAACTACAGCCAATTAACAATATTCAAGTCTTAAACAATTCCCACTTACTACAATAAAACATTAAGCCCTCCCAGCTTGCTAAATATATATATATATATATATATATATATATATATATATATATATATATATAAATATATATATCGCAATATGTATTGTTGTGTATTAATAAAGAACAAATGTCAAAATACAAATACAAGAATTCAATTCTAATTCTTGTATTTGTATTTCGACTTATGTTCTTTATATATATATATATTTATTACACTTTGAGAAAAAATACACTACTTACTGATATTTTTCAGCAGAAACGTTTTGCACTATATCAGTGCATTGTTCAATGCTGTGAGTCACGGAATAGACAAAAAAAGGTTAAGATGCACATCTCAAAAACGGCAAGTATTAACATATATTTGTAATAAATTAAACTTTTTAACATGCGTTAGTTTTGCTTGATTCTTGTAAATTTGGAGATTTAATAGTAAGATATTTATGCACTGTAACCTAATGTGTCATAATTTCTTCATATAATCACGTTTGGCCACGTCGTCAGTTTACCTGTCTATCAGCTAATTCTCGATGGCCACAGTCTTATATTATATTATCATTTATTATATTGTTCTTTATTGTTATATTTTTATTGTTACTCGTTTATATTATTTGTTTTTGTTTGTTGCAATATATTTCTTTGTTTCAACAAACATTTAGTTTTTTTTAAAATTTACTTAGATTTTATTTTAGAGGCATTTTTTTCGAAGATAAGCAAAACTGGTCTTAAGCCATAAAAAAATTGTTTTAAATTATTAGAAGCTTAATGTCTTAATACCACAATAATTATTTCACTTTAAAACAAAAGGTTGAGTATAGACGTAATATAAACAATAAACCGTGCAAAAACCTGAGAACACAGACTGTCAGACGCATAGCTTAGTAATTATTTAACAAAGCAATTATAAATACACATAGTGGTATTGTCCCTTGTTTAACTGCCTAAGTATTGGAAATCTTACAAACAACTCTGATCTATTGAAGATACTTCACTAGTAAGTTTTTTGCAGCACATTTCCTTCGCGTGTAGTTTATTTTTTTACATGATTGAATCGTGACTTCTTTGTTTGTTAGATGTCAGATATAGTGTATTCTTTAAATATAAAACATATTATATTCTATATTTGTCTATCATTCTTCACAGAGTACACATCACCTTCCTTCACCCCCACATTGACCATTTTATGGTTAATCAAGCCTAACTCCTATCACACAAAAATAACCCTTCTATCTGCATTATTATTACTAAAACAGTAACTGTGATCTTTCCATTCTACGCACACTAGGGGCTGATGGAATAGAATTTATGCCCCAAAAACAATTTTAAAAATTTAAATACTATTTGACAGTATTCTAATTCTTAAAATTAGACATAGGTTGACAAAATAAGAACAAAATGTGTTTTGAATTTAATATAATCTGAAATAAAGAATATTCTGTAAAAGAATGATGAAAAAGAATTTTACAGAACTATGTAAAAAGTTACACATATTTAATAATAGCTCTTTAGTTACTATTATCTCATTCTATCTTTAGGAACTATAATTATCTTGAAGTTATAGTTTTTAATTTTCATGAGAAAGTTTGAAATATTATGATATTTCTTGTGAAAGTAGTCAATTTAAAATAATTTAAATATAATACTTTATATTTGTCTATAATTCTTTACAATGCACAAATCACTCTCATTCAACCCCATGTTAAGGCATTTGACCATTTTATGGTTGGTCAAGGCCAACAGTCATTCACATAAAAATACCTCTTCCACCTGCATTACTACTATTGAAAAATGTATGGGTTTTTAGTGCATGGGCTTCCATTCTAAACAAACTAGGGGCTGATGAAATCGAAATAATATACAAATAAATTACTTTTTTAAATTAATTTGTAACTCAGATTTTTTTATTTCTTAAAATTAGACATACGTCGAAAAAATAAGAATAAAATGTGTTCCTAATTTACTATTGACACAAAGAAGGATAATTCTGTAAACAATAATATATACAAGTGCATGTCCAGGGTGGTATTTGTTTAGGAAATCAGATTAAACTCTTGCAAGATAAAAACAAGGTCTTGAAGCAATTTTGAAATTTTCATTTTTAGAAACAAACAAAATTGTTAAATCTACAATACTTGTTTAAACGTTTGTTAAAAACATATACTCGCTTACAACCATTGTTTATGGATATAAGTCATAACTGGTGCATTTAGACACTCTTTGTAAGTTTTAGTTCTCAAAAATGGTCAATTAACATAGGAAGGTAGACATAGTATGAGGATATTGCATATTATGTATGGATATTTATTAATAGTTCTACGATTTTTATAAACTTATTCTATTTTAGGAACTAGAATTAACTTGAAATTTTAATTTTTAATTTGAAAGTTTGAAATTGTTTGAAATTTGATATAATACTAGAGTTTAAAATATTTTTTTTACCGATAAAATATTAAAAGAAACTATAATTTTTATGAAAAGAAAATTTACCTCAAAACCATCCATAGGTAGTGAACAGTATAAAACCATTTCATTTGCCGTAATATTAGTAGGAATTAGCATTAAACTTGTAATATGTTAAAGAGTAAATACTGAAAAGTGTTTCTGTCTTCAATACATGTTTTCTACTTACCTGACCATTAATTTCAACTTGCTTACAGACCAATTGTTAATAACGTGTAACGTAAAAGTATCAATGCATATAAGCCTGAATACTGGATTCTAAAAAATCTCTAGCAGCTGCAATAACATTTCCTAGTTAATGGACGAAGCAATACGAGTGACCTTGGGAGATTTGAGTCTTAGTCAACTGGAAATAACTGAGTTGGCGGCTACTTATTAAAACTAACTAGAGTGCAATGTTTTTCAAGTTCTGCCAATTGGTTAAATCGTCTAATCTTTATGTAGTTTACATCTTTACTTATTCACAAGTGTTCAGTGGCATTCAGTGGTAAATTATTTAAAAACAAACTAAACCATACATTGATTAGAAAAATGATCACTTTAAACACATATATCCAACCACTAATATGAATTGTATGGAAAACAACTGAATTCAAGGTATGACGACTGGTATTGTCAAGTATTACTGTATCTAAGTGTCCAACACTGAATGGGTTGTAAAATCAGAACTTTATTTCTTCTCCCTGTCCTCTTATATTATAAGCACAGTATTGAGTGGTAGCTATAAGCCAAAGTAAAGTAGAAATATTTCTAACACTCGTTTATAAAATACAGGAAACATCCAACACACACTAACAACCACCTCCAATCTATCCGCACACCGAGCCTTAACTCACTCACCTACTATACCATTTATTTATTCATCCATTCACTAACATACACTTTTTCATTTAATCATCTCATTCCACAAACACATCCATCCATACTTGGACTCACTTACCCACTGAGCCAATCACTCACTCAAATCCTTAAGACCCATCCATCAATCCCTTTTATTCACTCCATTTCTATTTATTCATCACCTCCTACCCCTACTACGCTTATCCTTGGCCCCTACCTAAAGACCAGTCACCAACACCACCTTTCTTGTACCCCGCCTATCCCTAGAAACACCTTACGCCCGCTTACCTATTTGTAGAAGCACCTATGGCCCATCACCTTTCTTTACTCACTTATTCAGTCATGTACCTACGCAACAATAGAGACATCCATTCAGTCATTGTCTAAACCTCGACTCTCAATGCTGAGGTTAAAAGAAAGAGCACCTTTGCTGTAGCGGTGAAACTCGAAAGCCTTTCAGAGGCATGAAAAATGGTTGCCACTTTGTATTAAATGTGATTTTAGTGTAAACCAATAGGAACTGCTTTCGAACAGGACTCTCTTAAGGCCGATGCGTCCGTGTAAACGTAGGACCATCCAGTGGCAGGATAGTTGTTAGTCAGCATTTATAATGCAGATGACCATCAGTCACTGCGGTTTTATATTGGATGATGCCGGGCAGAACCCGAATCACTGGAATATGAGGAGCTCCCGAGGGATTTGTGGGGAACGTAAGGCTTTTCCCTCACTCTAATTGATGAGCTTCTCCGTTAGAACCAGGTCTGTAGTAGATGTTTATTTCAATATTAAGACGGACATTGGCAATGCGCTACGTTTTTCAAAATTTTCGACCCTATAAAAATTTAATAATAACTAAATATGTAAATATAAAAGGTAAAACATATTTTTATTACAATAGGTAATTAAATCGTACAACAAATAAACAATCACTGAATTTACATTACCATGGTTTCTTTTCTTAGTTTGAAAGCTAAAATATGAAGCTTAAAAACTTTTGGAGACTGTGTAGGTTTTAATCAACTTATTCAACCATATGGTGCTTATATCACTATATATTCGTGGCATCTAAACAGTATATATGGTAAATTAGGAATAAACCACTGTTAGAGTCGAATTTGACTCCAGATATACATAGATATATGACGTCGACATATAACCAGGGGTAGGACAGTCTAACTAGAACAATTTGTACTTAAATAGTATTCCAGTTAAATTTTGTATAGGTAAATACAGTGAAAACCTTTACTCTCTGTTAAATTCTGAATTTCAAGGTCTCCAACTTTTTGCCGAAAATGTACATATTGCTCTTTTTATCAAAACTAAGTAACTTATCGCGTTGCTAAATAACTATTAAAACTATATAAATGTCCCATCAGTGTATTTTAGAATTAGTTTGTTTAGTGGTCGTGTATTTTTTCTATTAGCCAAAGTATATAAATCTTTTAACTATATTTGATTTACAAATGGTGACGTACTCACTTTAAGGTGGAAACTGTTCTAACATACGAGAACTAAATTTGATGCTACCACAAGTTTATTATAAGTACATTCAAGAAGTGCTTTATTTTTAATTAAGATACAAAATATAAAACTATCACATGTTGAAGTTTGTAGGTCCAGGCGAATTTTATTAAACTTATTTATATTAATATTTTGTTTGGAGTTAGGAGTTAATGAAATAAACACAAGAATCAAATTTAGTCAGTTTTAGTTGCGGCAACCAAAGAAAAACTTTTGAATAAAAATATATTACGAACAATAATAATATTAGTTCAAATTTATTTTAATGTAATTGCAACAAATCATATCTTAACAATAATTGCCGTTGAGATGAGTTAAGATAAAAATCGTGGTTTAAACCAGTTCATCTCAAAAACTGTTGCTATCACTTTTTAAAAGCCTAGAAGTGATTTTTCTATCTTGTATTTTGTTTTACAATTAGAGTGATGAAAGTCAATTGATAGGGTATTTGCTTCTGTCTTTTTGTGTTCATTTTCCATTACAATATGGTCGAGAACTTTTTCTCCATGGGGGGGGTGAGGTTGGTTATTTGTCCCACCATTTTTCCAATATTTACAAGACTCGTAAGCAACACCACACCGTAAAGAAACTATGCTCATACTGTGGTAGGAACTGTGAGACAGTATATATATATATATAAGTTATGTGAACAATTTATGTGAACCTTTCATAATAAAATGCGTGCTAGGAAATTTCCTGCCTACGCAGCTTTTGTATTATATAGGTGGTGAGAACAGAGCCCCATCAGTGTGCAAGTCGCCTCTGTATCATACAGACGTTCTCACTCCGATTGAATGTACATCAATTGTATTTGTTTTTATTAAGCTAAATTATTGTAATCATTTCAAAATTAAATGTTTCGTAATTAACAAAGGTTTGTAAAAATAAAATCATTTTTAAAAACCTTTCAAGCTTAATATAACACGTAACTGTCGCAGTCGGTAGGACATCTCGGGAGAATTAATGAAAATAATTTTTATCGATTTCAATCGTTAACCGAGATACTGCAAAAACTCGATTCATTACAGAGCGCATATCTGTAACGACATCAAGAAAACTTTAGTAGAGTGAATATCTACAACAACTTAATAGAGCGCATATCTATTAAGAGCACGAGTGAATATCGTGTAAGTGAAAAGTGAAAATTTGTTCAATGAGCAAAGTATTCTGGATCCACTTGTAAGTAGATCGTAAGAAAGAGAATTAAGAAAAGTAGAGTAAATACTTTTTAATTTATATCATTGACTTTAATTTTTATTATTTTAAAGAAAATGATATTTTAAAATGGCAACGCCAACATTAGAGAAGGAATATCTTGACCTGATTCCTGATTATAATGGAGAGCCCACTATGCTCAATAGATTTATATCAGTATGTGATAAAATAGTCAGTAAGTTTTATGTATCTGAAAATACAGAAGACTTTCAGAACGAATACCCATTTTATTCTATACTAGCTAAGTTAAAAGGCCAAGCATTAGAAATGGTAGTAAATTCAAATTCTTTTAATTGGTATGAGATTAAAAAAGTATTGTTAACCAGCTATTCAGGCAGAAGAGATTGCTTTACTTTAAATTTAGAAATGACCGAATTAAAACAAGAAAATAATGAATCACCTTTTAAGTTTTACGAAAGAATTCAAAAATTATTAAATTTACAAATCTCATTTTTTATTATTAAAGAGCCTCAAAGACAATTGGCCAAAGATGTTTTAATAGAATATGTGCAGAAATTAGGGTTAAGAGTTCTCCTTAAGGGTTTACATGAACCCGTAGGATCTCTAATGCACACAAAAAATCCAGATTCTCTTAGCGAAGCACATAACATGCTTACTAATGATTTTCAATTTAAAAATAACAAATTATTTCAAAATATTAAACAGAACATTCAACCTAGGGCCCCACAATACCCGCCTACTCGCAAACCCATTCCTAACAAACAAACCTTCCAAAATTATAGGCCCAACTACCAAAATAACCCTAAACAATTTACTAAACCTAACTTATACGTACAACAAAATCAACAACCGAGACAATCCAATTATTACACACCACTAAAAGTTCATCAAAAATTTGAACCAGAACCAATGAGCATTTCCACACGTCAAACAGGGAACACAATTAGACAAAATAGACTTTATCAGATGACAGAGAAACCAATAGAGGAAGAGAATTACGATCGAACTATAAACCGATTGACTGACTCTTATCTGACCGATCAAACGGATTATGAACCGCAAGAGGACCCTGACAGCTACATTGACTTTGATAATTCAACGCAAGAGGAAAACGCATGTGGATTCACTCAAGAGGACGATCACACCCAAAATCATTTTTTAGGACTAACCACAATAAAAAGACATTTTCCATAATGCATATGGAAGACGACACAAACGAACTACCGTACATCCACGATCCCAAGACTAACTTAAAGATGCTGATTGACACTGGAAGCACGAGATCATTTATTAAAAATTCAATAGCTTTCCAATTTTTCAAAAACACCCTAAAACAAGAACCATTTGAAATGAGTACAGCTCATGGAGTATCAAAAGAAAAATACAGTTGTACACTACCACTTTTAAGAAAAGAAACGACCAAATTTTATTTATTTGATTTCCATAAAGATTTCGACTTACTCCTTGGATTAGATAACATAAAAGAATTAAAAATTAAATTAAATTTTGTGAATGATAAATTATTATTTCGCAATAAACAAATCCCGATTAAATATTTTAACACAGAAGAACAAAATAATAATAATAATAATAATAAAGGCGAATGTCAGGAACAGAACGCTAAAAAGGGAACAAGTTATGTTATACAAGCCCGCACTAGCCAAACGATTAAATTTAGAATACAAAATATTCAAGAGGGAGAAGGACTCTTACCATACAAACACTTAAATGGATTAGAAATTCCGCAGTGTATAGTCTCAGTACACAAGGGAGAAGCCTTTTGCCTTATTATAAACAACACAGAAGAAAATGTAGAATTAACAGTGAATGAACCATTAGAATTAAAATCTTTAAAAGAATACAATATCCTTGAACCTGATACAATGCAAACGAACACTAATTTCAATTTATTAGATTATAAACAAAAAAAATCGAGAAGAAAAAATTTAGATTTATCAAAATTTAGGATGGAACATATGAACTTAGAAGAAAAATCCGCTATAACAAGCTTAATAGAAGTATATGCAGATTTATTTCATATTGGGGAAACGATTTAACTTTTACCAACCAAATAAAACATGTTATTAGGACTACTGATGAAATTCCCGTATACTCTAGAAATTATAGATATCCAGAGATTTACAAGAACGAAATTAATAAACAAACTGAGGACATGCTTAAAAAAGGAATTATTGGACCTTCGAATCTCCATGGAACTCTCCTGTCTGGATTGTACCCAAAAAACAGGACGCTTCTGGTAAAAGAAAATTTCGATTACTAATAGATTTTAGAGGATTAAACAAAAAACAATTGACGATAAATTTCCCTTGCCGAACATTACAGACATATTAGATAAATTAGGTCGATCCCAGTATTTTACAACTTTAGATCTAGCCTCAGGATTTCACCAAGTAGAGATGGATAAAAATAGCATAGAAAAATCAGCGTTTTCAACGCAAACCGGACACTACGAATTTATAAGAATGCCCTTTGGACTAAAGAATAGCCCCTCTGCATTTCAAAGGATTATGAGTAATATTCTGAGAGGCATCCAAAATGAAACATGCTTAGTTTATCTAGACGACATTATAATTTATTCTACCAGCCTCCAAGAACATATACAAAGACGTAAAGAAGATTTCGACAGATTACGCAAAGCCAATCTTAAAGTACAGCTGGATAAAACAGAATTTTTGAGAAAAGAAGTAGCATATTTGGGACATGTTGTGACACCGAATGGCGTAAAACCCAATCCAGCAAAGATTTTAGCAATCAAGGATTGCCCAATACCTAAAACCACCAAACAAATTAAAGGATTTTTAGGACTATTAGGCTATTATCGAAAATTTATTAAAAACTTCGCCAAAATAACAAAACCATTTACTAATTGTTTGAAGAAGAATGCGAAAATAAATATTGAAAATCCCGACTTTATAGAATGCTTCGAAACATATAAAAATATATTGACTAATGAGCCACTTCTACAATACCCAGATTTCGAAAAGAAATTTACTATAACGACAGACGCTAGTAGTTATGCACTAGGAGCAATTTTAAGCCAGGACAAAAATGGAAAAGACCTTCCTATAGCGTATGCCAGCAGAACTTTAAACGACAGCGAAACTAATTACTCTGCGATTGAAAAGGAACTATTAGCAATCGTATGGGCAACAAAACATTTCAGGCCTTATTTATTTGGGAGAAAATTTAAGATTTATACAGACCATAAACCTTTACAATGGTTATTTTCAGTTAAAGAACCAAATTCCAAGCTTTTAAGATGGAGAATAAAATTGGGAGAATATGATTATGACATAAGATACAAAAAAGGCAAACTAAACCAAAATGCAGACGAATTGTCAATAATACAATTAAATACCACCGATAAAAGGTCAACGAACACCCAACACACTGTAGAACCGGACCTTGACTTATCTGCAGCTGACTTACTGCAAAGTTATTTCCCAGAACTGGACGATAACGAATCTAGGGTTGTAAAACTCGACGCAACAGATAACGCCAACCTAGAGGACAATGTCGAAAGTGATAGTGCCCAAACCATTCCCTCCAATTTTGAAGGAAACACCCAAATTGAAATACCAATTTCCGACGAGCCTGTAAACTTTGGAAAAAAACAAATATTTTTATCTTTAGTGAAATATGAGCCAAAGAAAGTAAAAATTATAAAACTATTTGGAACTTCAAAAATTCGTTTAATAGTCGAAATATCAGAGAATAATTTTAAGGAAGACATAGTTAACTTTGTAAAATCGTATGGGGTACCTAAAATAAAATATAATCTATATTTTGAAGACGACTTTTATGAGAAATTTGCATCATGCATAGCCAAAAATTTCAAACAAACTGAATTAAATTTAGTTAAGTGTAATAACAAACTGTTAGACCTAACTTCGGAAGAAGATACCTTAGAAACGATAAGTAATTATCATGTTAGCAAAACTAATCACCGTGGGATACAGGAAACATACGAACAAATTAAGCGAAGATATTATTGGCATAATTTAAAATCACTAACTCAAAATTTCATAAATCAGTTTGACATATGTCAAAGAACTAAATACGACAGAATTCCCTTACAGCTAGAAATGAATTTGACACCTACAGCTGCCAGACCATTTCAAATAATTCACGTCGACACAATTTCTTTAGAGAAGAATTCCTTTATCAGCATAGTTGACGCTATCTCACGATACGGTCAAGCTTATCGCTTGGGAAGCTCTCAAGCTACAGAGATCGCAGACAAGTTATTAGATTAGAAGTAATCTAATAACTTCACACATTTCTGCTTACCAACAGTTATTATCTCAGACAATGGAACAGAGTTAAATAACAGAGTTGTAAAAGAGATATTAGACCTGCATAAAATTAAAATTCATTTTATAAGCACACACAACCCCCAATCAAACGGATTATGTGAAAGATTTCATTCCATTTTAATAGAACACATAAGGCTGTTAAATAATCAAATCGAATTTAAAAAAGACATTGTAATTAAGAAGGATAAATATGCTGTAATAGCTTACAACAATAGCATACATTCAGTCACGAAATAACGCCGTGCGAAGTCTTATTTGGACACATATATTCAAACTCTTTATTAGATATAGATTTAAAAAAACAGATTGTAAGTGACAACGTTTTAAACCATAAAGAAAAAACAAAAATACTCTATGAAAACATTAGGAATAATAATCAAAAAATTAAAGAAAATGTTTTAGAAAAAAAGAAACATAAACAAGGAACCACTTCCAGAAATACCACCGGAAGCTTATGTAAAAACAGTTCAGAAGCAAAGCAAAACGAAGAACAAATATAGCAAGGAAGAAATAGCTTCAATAAATAAATAAAGAAAAACAGGTAAAATAAAGCCTAGACATTATAACACAAAAGACAAAATACATTTGTCGAAAATTAAAAGGCCTAAGAAGATAAAAAATCTAATTAATGACCAAAATCCTTCTTGTTCATATTCAACACAATCAAATTAAAATCCCTACCATACCTTTGTCAACTAATTCTATGCATGAAACTTTATTAAACTTTTAAACAACATTGTTTTTATTAATTGTATGTGTTCCAAACTTTTGTAATTAATTAAATGATATGTAACTAATTATCGTCATAAATATTGATAATTATTTGAAATATGTTAATCACAAAAAAAATGTAATTGAAGAAAATTATAAACTATACTCTTAAAGAGATAACAAAACAAAAAAGAAATTCTTATAAACGGACTAGGATCCTTTATCAAATCTATAGGAGGCAATTTGAATGTAAATGATGGTAAAAATTATGAAAAATTATATACAACTTTTATTGTAATCAATGAAAGTTTTGTAGAATTAAAAAAGAATTCAAATACTGTGAATTATAATGAAAATGACTTTGTTGAATTAGAAAACACGATTAGAGTTAATTATTAATTAGATTCTGATAACAATTGTATATGTTATAAACATGTTGTATCTATCCTATGATAGAAAAGACTCATTATAAATTGTATTAATCAATTCCAAATACTTTTGCTCAGTTGAATTATAATGAACAGAAAATTAGACTGTAAAATGCCCATCATCAAAAACAATAACGCCTACAAACTACGAGTATACTGCGTTTGAAATCGCAGACAACCCATTTAACTAGATCCCAGACCTTCGCCTGGCGACCTTCTCCAGTGAAGAGGACTTCAACCGAAAATTGCCCTTTACGGAGGCCTATTTAGCAGCTTTATATACCTCGCCCTCATCCAAGTGATGAAGAGGACTTCAACCGATGCCGGAACTTCGCCAACCCCTGAAGTTTTCTTTAGGGATGGAGGAGTTATGTGAACAATTTATGTGAACCTTTCATTATAAAATGCGTGCTAGGAAATTTCCTGCTTTTGTATTATATAGGTGGAGAGAACAGAGCCCCAGCAGTGTGCAAGTCGCCTCTGTATCATACAGACGTTCTCACTTCGATTGAATGTACATCAATTGTATTTGTTTTTATTAAGCTAAATTATTGTAATCATTTCAAAATTAAATGTTTCGTAATTAACAAAGTTTTTGTAAAAATAAAATCATTTTTAAAAACCTTTCAAGCCTAATATAACACGTAACTTATATATATATATATATATATATATATATATATATATATATATATATATATATATATATATAACATGTTTCCAGTCAGAGCCTGCCGGCAGCCTGACAAGAGTAACCGTGTTGCCTTGTTGTTCTGTGTTATTCTGACACAAATATGTAGAGGGCGCCTCAAGCAAAATTTGAAAGAAGTAAAGCATCTATTTAATTAATAAATAATATCCTTTCAAAATTTTAAGAATTTATAAAAATAAATGTTGAGGAACATGCAAATATAATGAGTATATAAATAATAATATTATTTATGCCAGCTAAAACCGTCCAACAATCAAGAATAAATCTCATTCATATAGCCATGGTTACGTTAAGTCATTTTTCATTATATTTTGTTGGAATAAGAACAAAAAGTATGAAACTTAAAAACGTTTGGAAACTTTGTGAGTATTTATTAACTTAATTAAGGAAATGTTAACTTACAACAAAATACATTTCTATCCTACCGCCTTTGTGTATCAAGTACGAATAGCCATGGTGGACATTTCTCCAAACACTGGCATATAATAAATAGCTATCTAGCGTTTCCATTCATAAATAATGATAGAATTTTTGTAAGCAAGGATAGTCTTCAGCTGGTGGTAGATTACTTAGTGTGTGAACCTAATAAATAACCTAAAAGTATTAATTACTAAAACATTTTTTATTTTGATCCAGCATCAATATTTAATAAACATTTTGCTAAAACATCCATTTTTCCTGCACAATATCAAGAAACGATATTTGTGTGTAACAAAAACAATGCCTCTCTTCTATAAATATTTTCTTCATTTAAAACCATATTTCTAATTATATATCTCCTTAAATGTCAAGGCTCTGCCGATTCGACAGATTGAAAATGAAGAAATGTAAATTTTTCACAGGTAATTGTCGACTTGATTTAGTTAGTTAATGAAATTGCCATTTGTTTGTTATATTATACTCAATATATATTCTGAAATTTAGGCTACCAAATATTGCATAGGTCCAATAAGTGATCTCGATACTCAGATAGGGTTTAATGTAAAGATGTTTTGTGTAGCTCAAAAAGGTGAAATCAGGAGTGAGTCCTTAAAGAAACGATCCCGGTTCCCCTTTCCTATGGGGAAGAAAGTCCTTTTATTATTTTTGTCAATGCGCTAACAATAGTCAGCACTTTAACCTCAAAAGGTTTGACGCATAGAACCTTTAATCTTCGTCCTCTATGATACTTTTCAAACTATTATATTTGTATTAAAGGAATTCGCAACAGCCTCTGAATCTTCAGATCATCAGGATCATCTGGAGGACAAATATCTTCAACCTTCATTCTTTAAATTATATGAATTCTACTCAATTTTAAATACATTTTTAAAATTTGTAGTGAATGATTTATTACAGATTTTCGAACGTTAATTCAGTAATTAAATTTAATGAAAAAATAAGTTTTTAATGGCAGAAAATCTTTTCACAAAACTTGCAAAGTATGGAATATAGTTATTTCGCCTAATTTGGTTAAAATTAGTGATAACATACAATTTCATTAAACAGCTGATTTTATGTTGTAGGTGATGTGGTAGAACAGCTGTTTTATTAAATTGGTTACGTTACTTTATTTACATTATTTTTAATTTTTTGTTTGCTGTTGACCTAAGTAGGAATTGAATCTTAATATTTTTTTGTTTGTATTAGTAACACCTTGATCCCTATTTAGACCTATATTTCTGTTAAACAGTAAATATCTACATTTTTAACTGAAAGATATCTAATGGTTTATTGAATAGGGCTTTTTACATTCATGTTTAACTTTAAAAATATATTGCAATAACAGTTGCCTGTGTGTGTGTGTGCGCGCGCACCCGTGCGTTTAGAATAATACAGCTAATATTGTATACCATGTAAACTTCTTGCTTTAATAAAGGGATGTTTTGTTCCAGTCACGTGCTGCCTTTGTACAAGCAAGAGGAAGGAAAGTGGAGGTAATTACTATTAGGTTGTTTTGACTTCACCTAGAAATAAAGTAATTTAGTAGTATTATTGATATCCACTAATTTAATTAAATAGTTTTACGACTGTTTGAAAAGACTTATATGTTTTAATTTTCCACTAATTGCTGTGTTTAAGGCAAATATTGGGATCCTCGTCTCATGCGTGTCCTTTTGATAATAATCAAATATTATAGCATCAAAATTAAGCCGCCAGTTTTAGAATTTTCACTTTGATGTTTATGTAAGTCTCCGCCCTTAAGTTTATTACTATAGTATTATATTTTAAGGAGAACATACATGAGGTTTAATCCAAACTATTAAAGTTACATAACTGTATAAATAATATGTTATTAAAACATTAGATTTGAACCATTAGTACACTTCATGCCTTAAATAAGAAGCCTTCCACAAGGTGTAATTTGCGCCTCTTGTCCCAGAGCTAACACTACATGAAACCGACACTGTGGCCGTTTGTTGTATTCAGTAATGTCGAATATTTCATATATATATATATATATATATATATATATATATATATATATATATATATGATATATATACGTATATATATATATATATATATATATATATATATATATATATATATATATCATGATATGCATATCAGCAAGCTTTAGTTTTACCTTACAGTTTAATATCGAATTTATATTGTAGATATCTGACACAAGATTTATAAAAAACTTTCCAGTATTTTTTTGATGAAGGCATGCTCAGATATTTGTTAAGCGCATACCCGAGAATAAAGTTCTTTCCTATTCTCGAGGTGATTCCTGAGGATGATGAAGAAGAAGAGGCAGCGGAAATAATTTATAAAAGAGCTGCAATATTTTCTACAAGTGATTACGCACTATTTCCGCTAAAGATTGAAGTACCTGCATCAACGACTCAGTCGTTTTGTAAGTGACTTTTTATTTGTTCCTTTCGTTTTATATATAATGGAAATTCTATTCTTAGTTCTAGAGTTAGAACTTATATCTGATCAATTACAAATGTCATTGTTCCAGTCAGCAACTAGTTCCAAATCAAACCTCTCTTTCTCTCTCCTTTCCTCTCTAAATATATATATATATATATATATATATATATATATATATATATATATATATATATATATATATATATATATACATACATACATACATACATATATATATATATATATATATATATATATATATATATATAGAGAGAGAGAGAGAGAGAGAGAGAGAGAGAGAGAGAGAGAGAGAAAGAGATATATGACTTAGAACTTGTTGCTGACTTAAACTCTGACATTTGTAAGTGAGCAGATATAAGATATATATATATATATATATATATATATATATATATATATATATATATATATATATATATATAGGAAAATTCTACATGAAAATCCATCAGCTAGGTAAAATGTTTGTGAAATATTTGAACTGTAAGAGATCATAGCAAACTGTCGCTATCTATCAAAGGGCAGTCAGTTTTAGAACTTTCAGCAAAAAAGGATTACTGCACGCACTTGGTATTATAATAATAATAATAATACACGCACCATAAATAATAATATACTTCCAAAGACTACATAGTAGGGAAAGTGGTCTAGATCACTGGAGAGGAGAGTTAAGTTCGGCATTGAGAAACCCTGCGATTTATGGAGAAAAATCAAAAAGCACGTCCTACTAACACCTGCAGGTTGAGAAATTTTCAGAAGTTCCCACCAAAGCCAAAGATAAAGCAAAGAAAGCGACGTTCTGATAGAACAGAAGAAAAATTAGCGGTATTTGGTAACCAATCAAATTTGAAGAGAGGATGAAACCTGTATGGAAATTATCCAACGGAAATACGAGTTAGTCAAATTCCCGGACTGAAGGGGGCGACAGGGTAATTTTGGTATCAAGTTCTAAATTAAAATAGGAAAAAGTAAACTAGCAAAGTAAAAGTAGTAAGTAAAATTTAGTGAACGAAATAATCAAGTAGGAAGTGGTATTAGTAAGAGAGATATTATAGAACTAAAGTTTACGTACGGTATAGAAGCATTTCTAGTGTAGGAGAATAAATGTACATTATTAATAATTTAATTATTTATAACTACCTGTAAATGTTACAATTTAGAACTAAAGCAAATCTGTTATTGTATAACACATGTATTAATTTGATTCCCTTATAGTCAAATATCCTGTAGTAGCCTTCATCCTAAGTAAACTACAATACTCGTGTAAGCATAGCTGTACAACTTCCAATAGTCATTGTATAGGAAAGGTTAATGTAAATCATTTTATTTTTACCTACCGACCTAAATATCCATTTATCTATTTTATTATCATCTATGTGTCTTAATATCTATCTAATATTATCAATTTTACTACACTTAATGTTTACAAATTATATTGTATTTTTTCAGAAGCGACATTTCTGCTTCGTGGTTTGGAACGACGTCTGGTGGAGGTAAGCAATAATAAATAAGCAAATAATAAGCTAACCTTAATAGGTTTTACTTTAAACTAAATACGTTTAGGAACCCAGCAAGCTCTCTCTGCTTGTATGGGACCACACCAAGCCGGATACTCTTTATCTTGCCGTATACGTTTATAGACTAGCCTTGAGTCTTATTACCTTTAGTAGCTCCAAGTTGCTTAAGATTTACTGTTGTTATTAGTACTGTTGTGTTACTGTGTCACTGTTTTACTTTGTTTTACATAAATTAGACAAACATTTAGAAATAATTACATAGATGTGCATTAAGAAGCTGTTGATCCGCATTTATATTTATTTTTATTATTTATATTCTATTCACAGATTGCTAAAATGAAAGTCTTCCCGCTTACATGTTTTTGTCTTGATCTTCGAAATTACCCCTTTCGACACAACCTTTTGTAAATCTCTAGAAGAACAGGGTCATTCAGGTGAGCAACGAACAGAATTACTTAATAAAATAAAACAATACAATTAATTGTATATTTAACAATTATTTTTTATTTGAATTTCGTAATTGATAAGAATAGTTTGTAAATTATTTTATGTCAAATAAAGTGTTTGTTATAAGCAGTGATGGATGGTGAAAGTGCATTTATATCTCCTATTAATGTCTAATGTCTAATGTCTATTGCCTTGTAGTTTGTAAAGGGATGGGGGATGTTTAAATTTGTACACTTTACTTTTCTTCTTTGAATAGGAAATCCGTCGTCCTTCACAACGTAAAATTCGTGCACTACACATTCTTGTTCGATGTTTTCACAAAGTCACAATGTATTGACAATTACTTGTCAATTTTTGGGGATTTCTTCAAGAAGTGTATCTTAAAAATTAGGGAACGTGTTCCACTAAGGGTACAGGCACAGGCAAAAATAATTTCAGTATTTTAATTATTTATTGAACGTTTTTATTATTATTTATTATTGAACGTAAATTATTATTAGCAATAACATCTAATAAATTACCAGCATCCAACAAAGTCAGGAGTCTTGCGCAGACTGGAGTCTTGGGCTGAATAAATTATACAATACAATTCACATTCTCGCTACTTAACAACAATTGTAGTGAGATGAGTTGAATCTGTCCTTTGGGTTCATGATTTTGGAGAAATATTAGGATCCATACTTGAAACTTTTACTCTGACGTCATACTGCATATTAATCCGATTCTTATATGTATTTTTCATGAAACACGTAGTTACGGATACAGTCTCAGCGAACGTGTTATATAAAAATATATCAGTTTCAAGAATATCTCACGAACCCCTAAGACATTGCCCACAGTCCTCTAAGGGTGGGAACCACTGTTTTAGAGGTTAACAGTGTAGAACTGTCCTCAGAAGTAAATATACTTGCGGAATGGGAATTCTATGTTTCATACTTCGTTGAAGCCACTACAGCGTGTCTACTTCATTGTCGTAGTAAGGAAGAAACGTTCGTAGCTATTTCAAAGTAAAACAATCAGGATATGATGCACTAACAATATAAATAAACCATTTGAGAGATTCTCAATTTATGTCAGAACTTTGCCGTATGTCATATAATTTCCACACCCCTCCCCCAGCCCCGACCTCCCACGAAAGGTCAGTATGTTGACCTCTAAACTAGTCTTTAGTTCTGTGTTTTTAATTTTACCGTAAAAACTACATGGAACGTTATATTGTTTTACTTTCCAGGAGAAAAGAACCTATTATAATATAGTAGGGATTAACCGATTTCTAAACTTTTTGATTCCATTACCAATTTCGATTCTAATATTTTTCTTTCGATTCTAGATTCTTAGGTCGATTCTCGATTCTTATCGAGAGGTTATATATGCCTCCATTTTATTCTACAATAATAATTTAGCTTACACCTCGGTCATATGGTGAAGCCTTTTGAAAACTCTGATTAAAAGTAATAGGCAACATGAAACGTTGTTTGTTATGATTTATGAATAGGACTATTTGAAAGCATGACAAACATATCGGATAAAAGTAACAAATAAACGGACCATGAGTGCTTGCGATCGTCTTTGTTGTTGCGTTACAAATAATAATACTTTCGTTATCTCAAATCCCCATTTGCTTTAGTCGTTTAATTCATTCAAACCAAATAATACATAAATAAGACATGGTTGATGATTAGTTGTTTTCCCAATAAGTTACACCGTTCACGAATTTAAACAGTTGTAAAAAACAAGAACCGGAATCGGCGCTTTAATCAATGCAGAATCGAGTAACGAGTATCACTAGATACCATTACAATCAACGACTACTGGAATCGAGAATCGGAATCGGCGCATCTTTATAACATAGTGTACTTCGGTCTGGACGACGATTTAGCTATAGAAAAATCATTGTATGTAGAAATTAATTTGTACTAAAAGTATGAAATAGTGTTGTGCTCATAAAACTTATCAAGCTGTGATGCATTTTAATTCCATATAAACTAGATTCAATAAAACGGATACATAATTTTAGAATAAATAATTTAGATAAATTAAACGACAAGAAGTTACAATAAATTTGTTTATTCTGATTTAGCTGCCACCAGAGTCATCGATATTCTTCTTCCTTTGACGCCGGCCTAGGATCGGGATCCTTTCGGCCTTATCATCAAATTTTATGGGATGTAACCAACTCGCGTCCGTGCACTGAACACGTACATCTCGGGGAACGGAACTACGCCGTTTGGAAAATGGGTTTGTAGAAAACAATATAACAGAAGATTTAACCAAACTTAAGTAAAACAGAACTGATGTTACTGAAGTTTAACAGCATTCAAAGACTAACGTTCCATAAATTCTTACGTGATGTAAAACATTGACAGAAAGATTTTCTCCCGAGATATGCGGAAAAAAACGGAAGAAGGAACAGTGAAACAAAATTCTAGTGAATAAAAGTAGAGCCGACCAGTAGAAAAAGGCCGACCATTTAGACAAATCCAGTGAAACATCAAACCATAACTTCAAAATTACAGCAAAAATTTCAATCAATACAAATGAAGCAGATCCTTAAAATGCAAAACGAATCACCAATAGAACACGTCGACCTTTTTGTAACACGAAAAATAACTTTCAGTCGTTTTGTATTATTTTTCACTTTTTTCATCTAAATACGTTATTCTAAGTATATATATAAATTTCAATTTGAAGATATAAAATTTTAAACTTGATAAAAAAAAGGATTTAACTACAAATATTATGCCATATTCAAATACTCATTAACTAGATGTGTAAAAAAACATTCTAAAGAAGGGACAATTTTGTTCATTTGGAAGAGAAGTAGAATACAAACAGTGAAAGGAAGTGAAAATGCAGCTTGGAAGACCATTGGCATTGGAAAATAGCAGCAAGACTGTATCATATGATAGGTCACCCCGTATCTTAAGAAGTTTGTGATTGGAGAAGTCTCAGCAGCAAAGGATGGGTAGTCAAAGAGGGTAGCCGAAGACAACGAAAGCAGTTTTTAGTGTGGTATGAGTAGTTAACCCGGAGAGTCGTTTCGAACTCTCTCCGCTTCCTAAGTTAAAGTGTAGAATAATCATAAGACCTAAGTTCGTAAGTAGTGGTAGCCTTGCAGCCTAATATGCGAGTTTCCCGACCCTTTTACTGATTTTACTCTCTAAATGTGGACTTTTTAACATGGAATTGTGTTGGGTTTTCTAAGTATTTAAGTCAGTTATAAAAAGGCAGTGAAATTTGTATTTCTAATGTAGAAGCAGAGCAGTAACTAACTTTCAAGTTACAAAGATCAAATTTAAATGTTTTAAATGGTCGGTTTGAGAAAATTCTAAAGAAATCCAAATTCTAAAATTATAGACTTAAGTCGGGAACGAATTGACATAGATAAAAAAGTATCAAGACAGTAAAATTATTAACTTGTAATAAATTCGAACTTTGGAATTTAAAAAACTGAATTTGTGGTAACACGCAAAACAGTATAGTAAAGAATGGAGGCAGAAGAGCAATAACCAACTCAAAACAATATAGAGGGAATGTTTCAATCGGATCACAAAGTAGATCGGCCAAAACAACCTGAGAGGTCTGTACTAAACTAGTACCAAGATTTACAAGGACCCTGGAACCTGCTCGAGTTATACAAGTTTAGAGCTTTCTTATTTCTTACAAATAACTTTAAAAAAATAATTTTTGGGGTTAGAATAGAAAATAAGAAAAATCTTTACAAGTATATTTTCATGAAAATGTCATGTTCTTGAGTTTAGTGGCTTTATCCTATTACAACGAATAAACCCTGAGACAAATGCGATGCCATACTGGCTGACGTCATAAGACCAAGATGGCGGGTATTAAACTTATCAGATGTAAACAAACGTTAAGAAATAAAATCAAAATTGGAAATAATCACTTCAACCTTAAATAAAGATAATTTAATATGAGTACATAAATTACAAAGAGTAAAAATATTTGTAAAATGTTGCAAATTAAAAAGTAAATGAACAAAGGTTTTTTACAAAAATGTCAGAAATAAGGGAGGAACCTTAACATGTGTACTTGAGCTACTACATGTTCTTAAATCATTTACATGTATATTAAATAAGAGTTTGAAATGAATAAATTCAAGGTTAATTTAATCAATTTTGAAAAATAAATTCACTGTTAGTGTTAATCGTTGATAAAATGAGGATAAAATTTTAAAAAGTTTTTGCTAGAACCTTTTGTTTAGTATCTAGGGCTCACAAATATGTGTTTACAAGAAGGGTATTTCTGTAAGAGTTTACACTAAGACAGTAAATAGAGTTAATTATCCCTAAATTAACCACCATACGAAGCGAAATTGAGTTGGAAATTTTATTATAAAATCAGGAAATTATGTGATTGTTTTGGCTTGTGTTTCAAGCATTTTCAGATTCAATATATGATTACAAATGTAAACATTTCTGATATAATTTAGATTTTATGAAATATGTTTGTTTTCTTGGTAAAATAATGTGTTTTTCAAGAGGTTAGTGTAAGTTAAATTATGAATGTTTTTCTAATGGTTAAATGAAGATCCCTAGTGTTTTAAAAGGTTAAAAGTTTGTTTAATTTGTGGAAATCTTGAGATACTGTAAATTACAGAAAAGAGCCTATACAATATGCATTGAAATTTTGTTGCTTTAGAAACAAATATTAAACTCATATAATTGCTAAAAAGTTTTAAATTCTTAATTTGTACCTGCTAAATTTTGAAGGAAATAAAAATTTGTTTTTTACTAATTTGAAAATAGAGTTACAATTTTATTTGATAAATTAACTCTCTTAAACATTCCTAAACCATAGCCATTAAGATGGGATGACTTACACGAAGTAATTTTTCGGGAAAATAATTTTCATAGGGTTAAATCTTCTAGAGTTAGGTTTTTCTTAAATCAAACACAACCACCCATATATTCACAAATTAGTAAACGCACACTACAAACTCTCTCTCACCTAATCCACTCACTCTCTCACTCACCTGCTTACTCTTGACCCACCCACTCATTCTCCATCACTCTAATCACTAACCCACTCTCACTCTAAACTCCCACTCATTCTCCATCCACCAAATCACTCACTTACTCGCCAAATCACCCACAAATTCACCCACACATTCATTCTCTTATTAACCTACCTGACCACTCTACGCTCCTACTCACTCTCCATCCACCTAATCACTCACCCACTCACCAAAACACCCACACATACACTTACACCCCTATTCACCTACCTGCTCACTCTACACTCCCACTCAGTCTCCATCCACCTAATAACTCACCCATTCACCCACACATTCAATCACTTTTACAGTTACAAACTCTTTCGCTCACACACTTGCCCACTCACCTACATATTAATTCACTTTCCCATTCACTTCCACGCTCACTCTTCGCTCCCACTCATTTTCCTTCCACCTAATCACTCACCCACTCACCAAATCACCCACATATTAACTCACTTTGCCAGTCACAACTCTTTCATTCACCCTCTCACTCTAACCCCCACTCATTCTCCATTAACCTAGTTACCCACCCATTCACCAAATCACCCACACATTCACTCACTCTCGCATTCACCTCCCTGCTCACTCTACACTCCTACTCATTCTCCATCCACATAATCACTCACCTACTCAACAAATCACCCACTTATTCACTCACTTTGTCAGTCACAAACTCTTTCATTCACCTACTTACTCACTCCAATCCCCCTTTACTCTCCATCCACCTCATCACTCATCCACTCACCAAATCAACCACACATTCACCAACTCTCCAATTCACCCACCTGCTCACTCTACACTTCACTCATTCTTCATCCACCTAATCACTTTCCCACTCACCAAATCACCCACACATTCATTCACTCTCCCATTCACCTCCCTGCTCACTCTACTCTTTCCCTCATTTTCCATCCACCTAATCACTCACCCACTCACCAAATCACACACACATTAACTCACTTTATCAGTCACAAACTCTTTCATTTACCGACCCAATCACTTTCTCCACAACCCACCAGAACAGCCACCTATCTGCCCCACCCCCCCGAATTACTTATTCACCAAACTTTATTAGCTGTAATACATTTGTTTAATGTTTTGTTAAGCAACCGTTGTTTGTATGTGCAAAGGAATGTTTTCCGAATCTTATATTTATTATTGACATTTGGTTAAGTAATCTAATCTTTTGATAATATAAATATTTTAAAGTGAGGAAAATCTTTGATATTATTTTCATAAATATTCGTGTTTATAAAAATTATATTGATTAAGGTACTTGTTATTGAGGCGATGTTTTTATAACCCTCTACATAGGCTGTGGGCTGATATCGTAATGGGTTCAATACAAGAGAGTAACTTGTGTGAACTGAAAATATAGAGACAAGAACCCTTCTAGTCTAAACAGTACTGAAGCTATTTTAAAAGGCTGTTAATTAATGAGATGTTAAAACTTGAAATATAAATAAATTATTCATTGCTTCATTTTAAAAATGGAGTAATATTTAAATATGTATAAATACTTATCCACAAACAGGTTTTTTTAAAAGGAACAAGTGATTTAGTATTTTTTGTAAAGTAAATTCCTACGTCAATCAACACAGAAACGTTTTATTTTAATTTCATTTTATTTTATAATTACAATAAATATAAAACATGTATAAACATGTGTCAGAATAACAATATTAAGTGGCTAAATAGAAAGATAATTTCCTTGCAGTTTTCCATTTTCCTTTCACTTATATTGTGTTGTATTTTCTTTACGCTTTCCTGTTTCATTGATCGATTGTAAAGCAGGCTTCGATAACGTTATTCCTCTTTGTTTATATAATTCTTTTCATTCTTTTTTATTAATAGAGCATTATTAAAATATTGTAAAATAATTACTACAAAGTGATTACAAAAAAGAACCTTTCCTATACAATAGTTACCTAGCTGAAATCTAGCCTTATTTTACTTAGTTAAGTATTTTAAAATTAGTTTATTCAGTGAATTCAAGATGCATCAAGAAACTTCAATCGAATATGTTCAAGTCATAAACAATTTACAGTTACTATAATAGAAATTGAAGCCCTGCCAGCTAGCATAATATATATAGATAGTTGTAATATACATATATATTTATTACATTTTGAGAAATTAAAAAAACTACTTACTGATATTTTTCAGCTGACGTGTTTTGCCCTAGATCAATGCTGTCACAGACTCTGATCTATTGAAAGTAATTCACTAGTAAGTTTTTGGCAGCACTTTTCCTTCGCGTGTAGTTTATTTTTTTACATGATTGAGTCGTGTCTTGTTTGTTTGTTAGGAGTCAGATTTAGTGTATTCTTTAAATATAAAACATATTATATTCTATATTTGTCTATCATTCTTCACAGAGTACAAATCACCTTCCTTCATCAAGCCTAACGCCTATAACAAAAAAATAATCTTTCTATCTGCATTATTATTACTAAAAACGTAACTGTGATCTTTCCATTCTACACACACTAGGCGTTGATAGAATCGAATTTATGCCCCAAAAACAATTTTAAAAATTAAAATGCTATTTGACAGAATTCTAATTCTTAAAATTAGACATAGGTTGACAAAATAAGAACAAAATGTGTTTTAAAGTTAATATAATCTGGAGTAAAGAATTTTCTGTACACATTAATATAAGTAGTCTTTATGTTTGGGTGGTAATTATTTAGAAAATCCTAAATTTTAAAAGCTTGTATGAAAAACAAAGTCTATAAGCAATTTAAATTTGTTTTTTTAATAAACTACAATTTTACAAGTATTGCTAAATTCTACAAGACTTGATTGATATTTCTTTAAAAGACATGATATTCTCTTACAGCAATTTTTCTATGAATATAAGTCACAACTATTACATGAGGCCTTAAATATGCGCAATCATCGTAGAAAGTTACACATATTTAATAATAGCTCTTTAGTTACTATTATCCCATTCTATCTTTAGCAACTATAATTACCTTGAAATTATAGTTTTTAATTTCTCAATGGGAGTTTGAAATTAATATCAAATGTCATGTGAAAGTAGTCAATTTAAAATAATGTATAGATTATATTTATGTATAATTCTTCACAACGCATAAATCACCTTCATTCAAACCCATGTTGAGGCATTTGATCATTTTATGGTTGGTCGAGGTTAATAGTCATTCACATTAAAATATTTCTTCCACCTGCATTGACAGCCCCTAGTGTGTGTAGAATGGATAAAGCCCATATATATATATATATATATATATATATATATATATATATATATATATATATATATATATGGGCTTTATCCATTCTACACACACTAGGGGCTGTTGAAATACAATAATACCCCAAGAAATTATTTTTTAAAATTTAATAATAACTCAGATATTTGAATTCTTTAAATTAGACTTACGTCGAAAAAATAAGAATAAAATACGTTCCTAATATACTATAATTACAAGGAAGGATAATTCCGTAAACAATAATATATACAAGTACATGTCCAGGGTGGTATTTGTTTAGGAAATCAGGTTAAACTATTTCATAAAAAACAGCAGATCTTTTTTAAAATAAAAAATGTAGAAGCATTTTTAAAATTTTCATTTTCAGAGACTACAAAAAAATGTTAAGCCTACACTACTTGCTTAAACGTTTGTTAAAAACATTATCCTGGCATGCAAGAATTGTTTATGGATATAGGTCATAACTAGTGCATTTAGACAGTCTTTGTAAGTTTTAGTTCTCGAAAATGGTCAATTATCATATGAAGGTAGACGTATAATGAGGAGATTGCATATTGTGTATGCATATTTATTAATAGTTCTACGGTTTTTATAAACTTATTCTATTTTAAGGAAAACTTGAAATTATAGTTTTTAAATTGAAAGTTTGAAATTAAGGGGAAGATTGATATAATACTAGAATTTAAGTTATTATTTTTTACTGATAAAATATCAAAAAAAACTATAATGTTTCTGGAAAGAAACTATAGCAAAAAATCATCGACAGATATTTAACAGTCTCAAACCATTTTATTAGCCCTATTATTAGTAGGAATTAGGAATAAACACGTAAACTGTTGAAGAGTTAATACTGAAATGTGTTTCTGTCTACAATGCATCTCTTCTACTTAACAGATCATTAATCTCAACTTGCTTACAGCCCAAATGATAAGATCGAGTATGAATTCACTTTCAGCCTGAATATTTGATTCTAAAAAATCTCTAGAAGTAACAGTTCCCTAATGGACAAAACAAAAAAGTGACCTTGGGAGATTTGAGTCTAAGTCAACTGGATATCATACTGTTGTAATATATATATATATATATATATATATATATATATATATATATATATATCATAAGTTGTAATATCATATTGGCAATGTAACAGGTTTACTTCTGTAAGCGCGACATTTCCCAAATGTTTGTAGATACTTTCTTGATCGCTCTTGCATTTATTTGCATTCTTAACAGCCAGACAAATTACCTTTCGAATAAAAAATTAGAAAATTTGCATCTGTGGATTAGAATATCAGAATGCGAATAAAATCAACACTTATATCCAAATAAATTATAAGAATAATATTATTTGTCATATGTTATAATATCACCCTCTGCAACGTCCCCCCGCTTCTATGGCACAAATTCATATTTATTATATATGTATATATCTCCTGCTCACACCGTTTTGTGTACCGTGTTAAGATCCCAAAATTTTGTGTTGTGTTCCCGCGTAATGGACCATGCCTAATTGCAAGCTTATTCCCGCTGACTTCTACCTTAACGTTTGTATGACCTTCCCTAAGATGGTTGGCAAGTTTCTTGGGTCTGTATATAGTCACACATGTCAGTAAAATAGTCAGCTGGAAAGAAACAACATTTATGTGAACACACAAAATTTTCAAAGAATCTTACCACTTCATGAGATCTGCAGGCACAACAAGGGGACATGCAAAATATGATCATGTTTAAGGTAAATTTTTTTAAAGGCTCCTGTGTTCTTTAAACATGATCTGCCAGTAGACATCTTCTCTGGACTTCAATACAAAAAACCCAAATAATTTTTAAAATAGCTGAATGAATTGGTTCTCAGAAGAGAACTCGTTTGAAGAAACATTAGGTTCTGAATTTTATATATTTAATAATTAATGAAATATAATTAAAACTGTCCTTTGATATTATAATCATTATTTATCATTTGGAAAATAAACTAAATTATTGGTTGATCAACACAGGATAAATTCAAATACTGTAAGTTTGTATAATGCATTTAATTACTGATTTTAAACTATAATAACTATCTTTTCAAATAAAATACATTTAACTCTCTCTTTATCTTCACAAATAATTAATTAAAAGTTCGTTATTTTTCACATATTTGAATCCTACATTTCATATATAATTCATTAATTGCGTTTACACATTTTTAAACAAAATTATTTACAAATTTAACATAATACAATATTTTATCTTCTCATTTCAAGATTGAATTGGTAAATTCACATTTTATTATAAATAATTATAAAATTTATATGATTCAATAAATCTGGTCTTCTTGAAAATGATTGGCTTATGGCCAAAACCAATTTGTAAATTTAATATTTATTATTCTTTATTTAAACTTTTTTGTTATACTAATGAAATTTACTACTTTTAAGATTTATTTAATTTTTCAACATAGAGTGAAGTAATTGTTTGGGTTTAATTAGTAATTTTAATTTAATAAATTTAACTGACTAAATTTGACTTTAATTTGTTTATAATAGAGAAAATGACTTGTCAAGGATTTCCCTGCCGGTCTCTCGTCTGGATTCCCTGGTCCCTGGACATCGGAAGTTGCCATCCCTGGTCAGTCGATGGAAGTCTTTCTCCATTTCCTCGTCCTGGAGGCTGAGTCTGGAGCAGTTGTCCATGGATGTTCTTAGTCGGCAGATGCTTGATGTTTGGTCCCATCTGGCCTTATGGTGGTTCTAGGCGCGATCCAACATTACGGCCGTTAGCACCTCGTATCAAAACATTTTTACAGACTGCCTTACAGGTCCCAAAGTTCATGTATTTATTGCGGCTATGTAACCCTTTTCTCCTGCTCTAAGCTCGTCGCTATCTCCGTCCTTCTATTCTTGTACGTACGGGTTAGATAACGTATTCGATTCAACCTGCATAATTTTGTTATCTGTTTTAGAACACTGAAAAATGTCCTTCATTTTAATATGGCTGTTACGTTTTTGTTATTTAAGCTCCTAAATTTAGTTTTCACTATTGTTCATTTTGGATCTTGCCGGTCATTTCAAAATGTCAGTGATAGTTCTAAGTGACCTAGTTCTCAAGTTAGCATTTTTCGGTACTTAGTGCATTCACTGCACTCCCGTTTGTCAAATTTAATTAGTTATTACAGTTTCATGCTATTATAATTTTTAATTTGTCTTAATAATACTTATTCAAAATTTTTACTGATTTCTTGACTCATTACAACGTTTCCTTATACCATAAATTAAAACCTTATTATCTAAATATTAAAATCGTTATTTAAAAAATAGGAAAATTTTAATTTAACAATTTAACAATTTGTACGGCCTTCAAGACCGTTACAGTACACCTAATAAAAAAAAGTAAAAAAAGACCTCGAAATGACAATCTGGGAACAAATACAAATTTATAAACATAAAAATAATATCATCAACGAACATATACAAATAATATTTAAAACACGATAAATTATTCAACCTAATACACAACATTAAACCCAAGACAAACTTAAAAGACTCGCAAAGTGCAGTGAACCCGAAAATAGAACTATAATGGTACATCACACCTTGTGACAACGGAAATTCTACACAGCTCGCAGTCTACTACAACCACCGGTCAGTGATTACCGATGATGGAGATACGACCAATTTTTGAAAGTTAACTCGCATAAATACCAAGTAAGATTCTTGTTTAAGTACATTTATTGAAAGTAATAAGTGAATAAAAAAAAACAGTGTTGCAAAGCTACAAATATATATATATATATATTGTTATAAAAAATTGTTATACAAAATAATAGATAATGAAATGACACAATATCAAATTTCCCTTCCGCCTCGTAAATATTTCACACTTTAACAAATCAAAAAAGGTTAGGTAATACCTTTACATTATCTTTTTGCTGAAAGTTTTATTTCACGATAAATAAATAAATTACCACTTTTTCCGCTTTAACATATACATATACATACATAAATACAAGATATAAAAATACTTATATATTTGGATAATGGATGTTATAACTGCCTGTCGGTCCGGGTGGAATTTTGCAATCGCATTTAAACTGATGACATAGAGTCTTGAAATTTTAAACCTGAGTTGGTAGTGTATAACAATGCATAATTCAATAACAATCATCGATGTAACAATCTTTTTAAAGAAAAAAGGGCAAATTGCATTCCACGATGTCGCTTGCAAAGTTTCAAATGCAGGAGACTAAGAATTTGAAGAAAAGCCTCTCTGGTACCACGTTTTTAAACGACAAAAGTATAAAATAATTTGGAATTTCCGAGATTGTATGGTGTAAGGTTTTCTTTTCAACATGAAAATTCAATAGGGAGATGTTGTGCCCATTCTATAGATAATATAATAATATGGAATTGGTCAGTAAATGCGACCCACGTTTTCTTTACTGAATGTTTCATATGGACATTAAAAATTTACACCTTACATTCCCAGAAATTCCAATTTATTTAAAACTTTTTAGTTAGTGTAAAAACATGAACCTAAGACGTTGTTTTCCTTCAATTTATTATTATATGATTATTGTTTGAAAAGAGAAGGAAAATGTAAGATTAAATGATTATAGGAAAAGCAAAAGTATTACTCAATCGTTGTAATTATTTCAAAAACGTTTTGAAATAAGAGAAATGTCTAGAGCCATGTGTCATGTTGTGGGATACTATACAAGTTTTACTATACAAGTCGAAAAAATACAACATTTTGTAGTAGTCTGAACAAAAATTTGAGACATGACTGGAATCAAAACAGGAACGCTATAATTTAGTGGTTAATAGCTGAAATGACTGTAAAAATACAGTTTCGTATTGAATATTTACTTAATATTCTGGCACAACGGTAGAGCTCTGTAGCGCGGAAAAATGTGGAGCGTTTTCAACCTAACGTAGTCATCCTTACACAGTCGCCACGCTTAGAGACAGGTATATCGCTCCTCTTCCGTACATGTCCGCCCATTACAGGACAAGGGTTTGTAACAAATGCATAATAATATGTTGGGCAAAAAGTCCGTTTCTAAGAAACAATTTTAAATTATGGTTTTGTTTTTAGTAGTTTATTGAATCATCAACAGATAGTGTTTCAGCACAATGTCGCACCAAATTAAGTATTTAAAACATAATCATATAACAAATACTTGACAAATAAAGGGCATAAGTACATTTTAAATAAAACATAAATTTTAACCGAATCATAAAATTAACAACAAAATCAGATATAAAATGAAATATTTTAACAAAATTATGTTACATATACAATTTATGAGAGACTTATATATATATATATATATATATATATATATATATATATATATGTATATATATATATCTCACAATATGTATTCTTGTGTGTTAATAAAGTAAATTGTAAATTCAATTATAATTCTTGCATTTGTAATTTGACTTATATACATACAGTTTTAAAAACAAGATTTGCAATACAAATAGAATCCACGATATATCTAATTACGTCTTTTTCATAAACAGAAAGCACTTCAGTCTATGAAATATAATTAAGTGCTACTATATTGCAATATATGCTACATATTTTACAAATATAAGTAATTGCTAGTATAGGTAAGTTGTTAAAATATTCACAAGTGTATTAGTAAAAAGTAGTAGCTCACGTGAAGATGGAATCAACAATTATATATATATGTATTAAATATGCACATACGATTTCTTTATATACAGTTAATGATTAGAAATATTTTAAATACAAGAATAATCTAGACTTGTATATTTTTAAAGCTTTTTACCAATAAAATATATATTAGCTGCTTCAGGGAAATCATAATATAACACACACACACACACACACACACACACACACACACACACACACACACACATACACACACACATATATATATATATATATATATTTATATATTTGTGTGTGTGTGTGTGTACAGTAAATACAATGTAATGTTATGAAATACGAGTCTCCCGTACATACGAATATATCTCTTTTTATACAACTTTTTAATACATATAACTTACATCTTTTAAATGTTTTTTTTAAACATTTTCTATTTAGCATTACTCTATAGTTATAAAAGGAAAAAAGACTGGTACATTTACACTTTACACTCCCAGATATTCCGAATTAGTTTAAACCTTAGGCTTCGTTTCAAAACATGGAACTCAGAAGGTTTTTTATACAAATTATTACCATAAGATTCTTGAAGGAAGAGAAGAGAAAAATATAAGAATATATGATTATGAGAGAAGCAAAGTTAATGGACAATCGTTGAATATATTATCAAAAAAATGTTTCGGTATAAATACAATTTCAAAACCATGTGCAGAATTGTGGGACACTATCTAATATTTAGTTCTAAAGTCAAAAAAGTATAATTTTTGGAGACAAAAAAATATTTTTACGTATCTAGAATCGAAATAGGAACACTTTTATTTCTTGGATAGTTGTGGTAATAATTACAAAAAGTACGGTGTTTGTTATAAATTAAACCCAATAATCTTTTACAAAGACTGAGCTTTGTAGTGCGGAAAATCTGGAAAGATTTACACCTAACGAAATCATCCTTACACAGGCGCCATGCTTAAGAACGGATGTATCGCACTTTTTCTGTACATGTCCGCCAGTTACAGAAAGATTACAGGAAGACAACGAATGTGAACAAAAACCTAATAATATGTTCTTTAGAAAGACCGTTTCTAAGCAACAATTATAAATTTAAGTTTTGTTTTAAGTAGTTCATTGAATCACTAACAGACTGCGTTTCCATATAATATCGAGCGAAATTAAGTACTGAAAAACCTAATATGTAACATATCAATAGACATGAATATAAACAGATATTCTTTGAGCTTAGCTTGTGAGGTTATGTTAAAAACAAATAAAAATATACACAAAACTCACAAATTATTCTTTTACTTACTAATACGCGTTGGGTCATTGGTCTTTGAAACGCGTATGAGTAAATAAATGATTAATTTGTGAGTTTTGTGTATGTTTTTATTTGTTTTTATACATGAATATAGTTTAAGATTTACATACGTAACCAAAGATTGAAACTGAAAGTACAACATAAAATTGGATTGAAATTTATAAAAAAACACGATTGGATCCAAGACGTAAAAATAGGTTTTGTAATGTAAGATAGTTACAATGCAATTAGTAAGGAGTTAATACTTTTACAAAATAAAGAATGTAAATTAGTTACAGAGATACTCACGCACACAGTTGTAAGTTGGGAAGATAAATACGCCTGAATGAACTTTCTTCCATTTCCATAAACCAGGATATTCCTGTGTTTAGTAGTAAATGTATATTTTATTATAACACATTTGTTTTAACGGATTCCCAGTTACTCCCAAGCAAACGTGTACCATGATCTTATTACAGATACGCCTAGGGCTTGTATATCCTGATGTTTGCATCCGTTTATCCCTGCTCTTGATTCTCCCCACTCCAGCTACCCTATTATCTCAAGGTCGATTGCATCAGTTTAATGTAAATATTTGGAAAAGTATTTTGCATTAGTATGTTCAATGTCACCAATTACTTATGACCACATGCCCCTCTTTTCGATCGTTGCATTTCCAGGTTGGGGAAAGTAAAAGTGTAAACTAACCTTACTGACATAAAGTCAGACACAAAGAAACCATATTCAAGTGACGTTGTTTTAAAAATTAATTTTGTGTGACATTATTGTGTTTTATTTGTAACAAAAACCGTACTTTTTGTAATTATTACCACATTTATCCAAGAAATAAGAGCGTTACAGTTTCGATTCCAGAAAAGTATAAATAATTTTTTTGTTCGCAAAATAATTTTATACTTTTTCGACTTTAGAACTAAAGCTTAGATAGTGTCCCACAATATGACACATGTTTTAGAAATTGTATTTTTACCGAAACGCTTTTTTGTTAATAAATTTAACGGTTGTCAATTATCTTTGCTTCTCTTATAATCATTTTTTCCTACATTTTCTTTTCCTTCAATAATCTTATGATATTTATTTATGATATTAAAAACCACACAATATTTCTACTTTCATTTTCCCCTTTGAGCTTAATGCAATCTGATTTCTATCACAACAACCGGTAATATATCAACTGGAGGAACGGGAGCACAATTCTTTTAAATTTTTAACACTAGCCTTTACATGAACTAACCTCACCATACATTGGTAGAATAACGTCGGATGTTATTTCAAAATGTATTGCAAGTTATTTCTTAAAACTCCCAACTAATAACAATGGCTGCCAGTTGCCAGCATCAGTTCATTAATTACACAGATTTTAATTCAAATATAAAAAAAACTATTGATTTATAGAGGTATTTATTTATTTATAATCCTATTATTAGAGGAGACACTCAAAAATGGTTTCGTTGAGAAAAACGTGGATATTACGTAAGTCATGAAACATTTATTTATTAAAAATCAGTTTTTCTTGACCCACGTATCAACCGCGTTTTTGTTCAAGAACTATTCATAATGTTTAATTATTACTTAGAATTGTTTTGTAAGAGTGTGTGTGTGTGATGTGTGTGTGTGTGTGTGTGTGTATGTGTGTGTTTTCGTGTGTGTGTGTGCGCGCGCGCGCGGGTGTGTATGTGTGTGTGTGTGTGTGTGTGTGCGTGTGTGTGTGTGTGTGTGTGTGTGTGTGTGTGTGAATGTGTATGTGAGTGGGTGTGTGTATGTATGTGTGTAAGTTTGAGTATGAGTATGTTTGTGTGCACGTACATGTGTGTGTGCGTGAGTATCTCTGTAACAGTTGTATAATTCGATCGGTCCCTAAGAATGGCGCCTGTGTCAGGATGACTTCGTTAGGGTAAAGATTTTTCCCCATTTTTCCACACTACAACGCATAATCTCTCTGTAACATTATTTTGATTCATTTATACCGAAATCCTTTTTTTGTATTTATTACAGCAATTAACCAAGAAATAAAAGCGTTCTGGTTTCGATTTCTGACACGTATACATACTTTTTTTTTAACCGCAAAATAATGTTATATTTTTTCGATTATAAAACTAACTTTAGATAGTGTTCCACAATTCGGCACATGCTTTTAGAAATTGTATTTACATCGAAAATGGTTTTTTAAAAATAAATTCAATGATTGTCCATTATTGTTGCTTCTATTATAATCATATATATATACATTTTTCAAATCTCTTCCTTCAATAATCTTATGATATTATTTTGTTAAAAACTTTCTGGGCTCCATGTTTTTAAGCGAAAAAAAAGGTTTTAACTAATTCGGATTATCTGGGAGTGTAAAGTGTAAATTTACCAGTCGTATACCCTTTTATAATCATAGAGTACTGCTAAATAGAAAATGTTTTAAAAAAACATTAAAAAGATGTATATCATGACATATATGTACAAGAGACTCTTATTTCATTCACAGTACATTGTATTTAAAATACAAACACACACACCTCACACACACACACACACACACACACACACACACACACTGGAACGGACCTTCACCTGGCTCACTCACTCCCGACCCTAGCAAACTCGACCGGCCACAAGCCTGTCGACGTTTGCCCAACTCGCAATTACAAGAACATGAATTTAAATCGTAATTAAAAAACCCACCCTGTGGATTCTGTCTACTAAGATTGAAAGGTCATGGTAAGGTCAGTGATGTGTCAAACGGTGTAACATTGGGTAGCTGAAAAACACAGAAATTTATCACACAAATTAATACCTTACCATGCTTTGTAGACCTGTTTGCTCCATGTTCCTGCTCTCGTGAAGTCCGTGAAGTCCGTAAACAAATGAACATATTCTTTAAATCAAAATAATATCTTGACATCTAGCTTTACTTTTGAATTTAATCGCGTGAAAAATAATAATTGTTAAATACAAGGATCATATTCTTTTAGCAACATAATTTCATGACGTTTATACATATTAGAACATAAATTAAATTGTCTCTTACTACCCAAATACATATTTTCATTGATTGCAGGGAGGTTGACAGATCCTATATCAAATTGCTGCACTCATTTAATTTATGGGCTGACTTTGCACCAGCAGTTACTTGACATTTATTTATTTATATATGAAATTACTAGAGAATAAAATTGTTATTAACACTACTTGTTAACACTTAAGAATTGTTTACCAATTTTTTGGACATATACACTTTACCTTAAATTTCTGATAAACTGAGTTTGGATTCACAATAATCCTTTATAAATTATCAAACAAGTTATACATGATTTTACGTTAATTAATAAAACATATCAATTTCTAAACATCTTAATGATTGTGCTTTTATAAGTTTATCTTTCCAAATTAAAACAGTTATTACTTTAACATTTATCAATCATTTAAAATTTCACATAAATCTTTTATATATATTTAATAAGCTTCATATTTTAATTTATTTTTCAAGAAATAAAGCCATGACTTAGTTATTTAAACCTTTAATTTGTCGTTTTTGACTTTAGAAATTTTCCCAAATAATCTGGTTTATAATATTTAAAATTGTACAGAAATTATGACTTGCCCGACTCGCACTTTCCTGGATCCCCCTTTTATCTCCTGGGTGGTCAGATCCTTCCTTTCAGACTGGCAGTTGTTCTCGTCTGAAGGATTTTCCTTCCAGGCTGCGGCACAAGGCGACGTCATCTTCTTCAAGAAATGAAAACTAACCGGGATTTTATCATGATCGAATGACTAGCTTGCGCTAGTCGTTATTGTTAGACATTTTACGACCAAATCGCGCACTCCGCGGCCAGATTAATGAAATTTAAAAGTCCATTATGACTTTCTCTGCAATTTAATTTAAACAGTGACCTTCTCGGTCGAATCCTCAAACGAGAGTCCCCTTTTTTCTAAACCTATAACCAATTCACTAGCTGCTCACCCCCACTACTTCATTTTCAGGCACAGTTTTGATTTTAAGCGTATTCTTGTCTTTGGTTGCTTATTTAATATTCTGTTGGAACTTGATTCTGGTTTTAGCACACAAAGCACTCGCAAAGTCATCATTTGTGTACATTACAATCGGTTTTAATCTTATTCAACTAGCAATTGAGTTTCATGGCTTAGCAAAACTAGATAAACTTATTCAATAAAATTTAAGATTTTTCAATTTCTATTCAATTGTTACGGAACCAATTTTTTCCGTTACAACCTCCCTGCTATTAAATGAAATTTGGGATCATTTTCCCAAATTGAGCTTAATACTACTTACTACTATTTAACACTATTATATATTGGCTTCATGTCCTCAGGCGTCCTTCTCCCTGAAACTCACACAACACATATATTATTAGTATCTTACACTTTCAACACATTGAAACTTTGTCTCCTTGCACTCACGATGCAAGCCATTATTTCCATATCATACAATTTATTTGAACTTAATACCCATAAACAATGCTTTATTTCTTGATCCATAAATTCTTTTTATACCTTGTACTCATATTTTAACATTTACAAACTTTATTTTTATAAGTTACATAGAACTAACATGGATTTATTTCAATTTCACCTACAGTTTAAACTTAATCTGTTATCTGGACAATTTATATGTTTGAATTACGCGACTTTCGCGCTGTTGATAACTACAGCTGATTCTGACAGCCAGTAGCCTTGAACGCGCTTGGCAACGTCCGCTAGTTGGACTTTGGGCATCCCCTCTCTTTTGAGCAGGTCAGCTACCGCATTTCATTTTGCTGTTTTCGACTTTATCTGTGCAATGCTACGCAATATCCTACAAGTTTTATTTAGCTTGATTTACTCTAGGCCGTCGCCCCATGTCCGTCCAAGCAGCTGATTGCTTATCTTATTTGTTGTTGAATCCGCAACTACTTAACTTATCGCAGCCTATTCAAATTCCATTTCTAAAGTTATTAGAAGTTACCTAATCCATCCAGATTATTACATTACGTTTATTTTTGTCCCTTTAAATTTTTAAAAACCTTTCATAATTGTACATTTAAATACTTCGTAGCCTAATTAATCTTTTTACATATTTATAATTATTGATGAAATTTTTTGATGTCCCTTACATCGTAAATTCCCCTAGATTTATTTGTAATTATGTTTTCGAAAATTCATAGGGATGGGATAGTTCCTATTTATGAACGTGCTATCCTCTTGAATTTTTAACGCATGTTTGTATTTAGTCGCCCTGCCTGGCTTGTCACTAAATATATCTTTAAATTCATTTAATAAATCATTTAATTTTGCCTGTTGATTTTCACTTAATATACTATTTTTATCTTGGACATGTTGTAGTTCAATTTTACTTATTTTTACACATTGCTTATCGGTATTAATTTTTGTCCCGTTTTTTTCGGAACCTCTTCCATTCGGCCCGTCCCTTGTAATTTATTTCCTTTTCTTTATTTAAGGTTTTTCCAATTTTGCCGCGATCAGTGGGCTTTGATTTTAGCGATTCGTTAGTTGACGAATTTATGTTATTAGACTGTGTATAAAATGAGCAGTTGGCTAATTTATTATAATTAGCTTTTTTCTTTGTTGTGACTTCAGGTCTATCCTGCAAGTTACTTAATTTTTTTATTTGTGGCTCATGGCCTTTATTTGTGGATTCTTTGATCCCGTTTCCTCCTTTAATCTCTTTCCTTAATTTCCCTTTATTTATATTTGTTGGGTTTATACCCTGATTTATTTTAGTTTCACGATTTTTTAATGGATTTGGGTTGCTCGTTTTATTACATCCTACATTTATTCTTTGATTTTCTAACTTCTCTCGCTCCATGCTATTTCGGGGATTACCGCCTACTGATATATTTGCATTAATTTTTATTTTTGGTTCTAGTTTCGGATTTTTTACATTTTTGTTTTGTTTAAATTTTAAATTTTGGTTTTTTTCCCCTGTCTGTGACAGAGTACGTTGTATATCGAGATCCCTTTGTTCTCGATGTACAACGGCTAACGGCCCCATATTCTCGCCGTTGGCAATCAACCTCCCCACTTCCGGCTGGTAAGATGGTATTTTGCCTTGGTTAATTGGGTTGTCTTGTTTATTTTGTTTTACATTCATTTTATCACTTTTCATTTTTACGCCTACATTCTTTTCATTTACATTGTTTATTTGATTTATATTTTCTATTTCCCTGTTGGCTTCTAGCCTTTGTTTATTATTTTTATCGGGTAAACATATTTTTCCGTCTTTTCCCGTTTTTTCGAAATCCTGCCAGAGCATTTCCCCGTCCAACTCATAGGAGATAAACGATTTCTCCAGATTTATGCGGGTCTTAAGCTCACACAAAGTATTCATCCCCAATATGAGGTCAACTCGTAAGTTTTCCACTATTAGGAATACAAATTCCTTTGTGTGACCCTGAAGAGTTAGAGGTAAGAAAGTTTGTAACTTAACCCGTTTGCATGTCGAGCCGATTGCTGTTAGAACTCCCATGTTAGCTACTGGTAGTTCGTAAAACATGTTTCCTTGCTGTTTCAAGGCCAGGTATTTGTTCGCATTAATCACGGACATTTGTGCACCAGTGTCCACTTCTGCGAATATCTCCATACCATTTATCTTGCAGCTAATCAATGGGCATTGCTCTACTTGCTCAATTTTATTTATGCAACTATCGGGTTCCTCTAACAATTCGTCCCGCATAAATAAGGCTAAACCGTTCAGGCTCACTATCTCGTCACGATGGTAAACTTGACGATTTTTGCTTTTCGGGCTATTGCGTTCCGGCGATCTCTTTCCTCGGATCCCTAGACGCGCTAACGGACAATGCTCCTTGTTGCTAGAGATCCTCGTTTCTAGTTTTTTTGCTGTGTGTCACTAGGTCCCGGGATAGAACGTGGCGGATTGGGTTTCTTAGGATACTTCGGTGGGGTTGTTTTTTGGTGTTCACCATAGGATCTTGGGTTATGGTCGGGTCTTTGGTGGTTAGAAGTGACGAAGCGCGGTGGTGCCCGGTTTGCATTTCCGTTAGCGCGGTCGTTCTCCGTCACGTTGTCGAGTTGGATTAGAAACGCAATAGCTTGTTTAATGTTCTGCGTGGGGTTGCCCAAACTAGCTAATTGAACGTTGGTCCCGGAATGCTTCATGATCATGAAGATTAATTGCTTTTCGGGAATTACTGGATCTAAGTTCTTCGCCTTGTTCACCATCATGACGAAATATTCCGCCATGTTGGAAGGTCCGTTATTACTATATTTGCCCTGACTTAATTTCCTCCGAATCATTTCCTGTTGGTGGAAGCTCCAGAAGTGCTGAGTGAATTCCTTGCGGAAATCCTGGTATGTCTCAGACCCCTTCTTTATAGCTCTCCACCAACTGTCGGCTGAACCCTGTATATATCGTTCTATGATCTTGAGCTTTGTAATTTCCTCCATCGTATTATCGATTTCAGAAAATAACGACTCCATTTCACAGAGAAACTCGATCGGGTCTTCCCGCGATGTACCCCAAAACTCTATTTTCCTATAGGATGCCTCGTTCAATTTGTTTGACACTGTAGGCAAACATATTTGTGTTATTGGCCCTGCCGTCCCTGAACTAGTAAGCCTATGTTCTAATTTTTTCACCTGTTGGTTTACAGACTTTACGTCCTCCCTTACTTTATTTACTTTCTCGCTTAACTGCGTTGTTTGAACCTCTACATCGTTTTTTATTTTTTCGATCACGGTGGCCTGTTCGGTCATTTTCCCTTCTAGGTTGCTCGTTCGACTTTCCGAATCCGCCCTATATTTGCTCATTTCATCGTGAAACGCTTCTAGGATCTTTTGGCGTTCTAATTTCTCTAACTCCCACCTTTTTTCGGCTAACTCTAACTCTTGTCGACGTTGTTTCTTGTCCTCCTCCCTTTCGGCCTCTCTTACCGCTTTATCTAATTCCCTTTCTTTTAGCCGTCTTTCTTCTTCGCGCTTTTCCCTAGCCGCGTTTTCTAGTTCCCTTTCTTCCTTATCTTTTACGCGCCTCTCTTCCTCGCGCTTGTCCCTAGCCGCATTTTCTAATTCCCTTTCTTCCTTATCTTTTACGCGCCTCTCTTCCTCGCGCTTGTCCCTAGCCGCATTTTCTAATTCCCTTTCTTCCTTATCTTTTACGCGCCTCTCTTCCTCGCGCTTGTCCCTAGTCGCATTTTCAGCTTTCATATAGGCTAAAAGCTTATCCATGTCGGATTTCGGTTCGGCTTTTGCCATTTTGTTTAAATTTAAAATTTGTTTAACTAAATTTATAGATGCGACTAGATATTTATTTTTATATGTGATTTCTTATTTTATAAATTTATTTTATATTTGGTTTGGCCGTTCGGTGCGGGTTGTAGATAATGCCTAAGGTGTTGTACTCTCGTACCTAGTTAGATTTCTTGATTTTAGTTATTTCTTTTTAATTTAATTTTTATTTAATTATTTTTTATTTATTGGCTTTACTCCCTGCCTATTTTCGTTTTTTTTTTTTTTTTTTTTTTTTTTTTTTTTTTTTTTTTTTTTTTAATTTATTATAATTAAATTTCCCACTAAAATTCTTTAGCTGGGTTAAATTAATTTAAAATTTATTAATGATTTTGCCTAATCGTGCCTTCCTTATTCGAGTCCCAAGTGCGGGCGCCATATCTGGAACGGACCTTCACCTTGCTCACTCACTCCCGACCCTAGCAAACTCGACCGGCCACAAGCCTGTCGACGTTTGCCCAACTCGCAATTACAAGAACATGAATTTAAATCGTAATTAAAAAACCCACCCTGTGGATTCTGTCTACTAAGATTGAAAGGTCATGGTAAGGTCAGTGATGTGTCAAACGGTGTAACATTGGGTAGCTGAAAAACACAGAAATTTATCACACAAATTAATACCTTACCATGCTTTGTAGACCTGTTTGCTCCATGTTCCTGCTCTCGTGAAGTCCGTGTCAGATAACATCCTACCATATCCTCTTTACTGAGGCCCTGTGCTATATACGATAAGATCTGCCAGTGGGTATCAACCCCTGGACTTGGAAATAAAACCAGCTAGTGTTGGCCTAGCTCAAACTGATTTGGTTGTTAAATTTAATTCTTTGGGTGGGTTCCTCGGTTATTATAAGGTGCACTTTGATCATTTATTATATGTAATTTATTAAAATAAATGACCCTATTAGGCTTGCTGGTATGGCATTTAAAGCTTTCAATGGTTTTATTAGATAAATTTTCTAGCTGGGAAATATTACATTTATTACTTAGCACACAGGATTATTTAATAAAATTTTTCACTAACCTATGCTTGAAATATGAATGTATTAATATTACAATAACGAAATTTAATCAAATGATCATATTCTTTAACTACAATAATATCTTGATATTTGGTTTTATATTTGAGTTTAATAAACATTGAAATAACGGAATTTAAACAAATGAACATATTCTTTAAATCAAAATAATATCTTGACATCTAGCTTTACTTTTGAATTTAATCGCGTGAAAAATAATAATTGTTAAATACAAGGATCATATTCTTTTAACAACATAATTTCATGACGTTTATACATATTAGAACATAAATTAAATTTTCTCTTACTACCCAAATACATATTTTCATTGATTGCAGGGAGGTTGACAGATCCTATATCAAATTGCTGCACTCATTTAATTTATGGGCTGACTTTGCACCAGCAGTTACATGACATTTATTTATTTATATATAAAATTACTAGAGAATAAAATTGTTATTAACACTACTTGTTAACACTTAAGAATTGTTTACCAATTTTTTGGACATATACACTTTACCTTAAATTTCTGATAAACTGAGTTTGGATTCACAACAATCCTTTATAAATTATCAAACAAGTTATACATGATTTTA
>JBAIZL010000004.1:262538763-262741263 GCA_036971475.1 Prosapia bicincta | reverse complement strand
AGAAATTGATATGTTTGTATTAATTAACGTGAAATCATGTATAACTCGTTTGATAAGTTATAAAGGATTGTTGTAAATCCAAACTCAGTTTATCAGAAATTGAAGGTAAATTGTATATGTCCAAAAAATTGGTAAACAATTCTTAAGTGTTAACCAGTAGTGTTAGTAACAATTGTATTCTCTAGTAATTTCATATATAAATAAATAAATGTCAAGTAACTGCTGGTGTAAAGTCAGCCCATAAATTAAATGAGTGCAGCAATTTGATATATGATCTGTCAACCTCCCTGCAATCAATGAAAATATGTATTTGGGTAGTAAGAGACAATTTAATTTATGTTCTAATATGTATAAACGTCATGAAATTATGTTGTTAAAAGAATATGATCCTTTTGTTTAACAATTATTATTTTCCACGCGATTAAATGCAAATGTAAAACTAAATGTCAAGATATTATTTTGATCTAAAGAATATGTTCATTTGTTTAAACTTCGTTATTTCAATGTTTATTAAATTCAGATATAAAACCAAATATCAAGATATTATTGTAGTTGAAGAATATGATCATTTGATTAAATTTCGTTATTGTAATATTATTAAATTCATATTTCAAGCAAAGGTTAGTGAAAAATTTTATTAAATAATCCTGTGTGCTAAGTAATAAATGTAATATTTCCCAGCTAGAAAATTTATTTAATAAAACCATTGAAAGCTTTAAATGCCATACCAACAAGCCTAATAGGGTCATTTATATTAATAAATTACATATAATAAATGATCATAGTGCCCCTTATAATAATCGAGGAACCCACCCAAAGAATTAAATTTAACAACAAAATCAGTTTGAACTAGGACAACACTAGCTGGTTTTATTTCCAAGTCCAGGGGTTGATACCCACTGGCAGATCTTATCGTATATAGCACAGGGCCTCAGAAAAGAGGATATGGTAGGATGTTATCTGACACGGACTTCACGAGAGCAGGAACATGGAGTAAACAGGTCTACAAAGCATGGTAAGGTGTTAATTTGTGTGATAAATTTCTGTGTTTTCAGCTACCCAATGTTACACCGTTTGACACATCACTGACATGACCATGCCCTTTTCAATCTTAGTAGACAGAATCCACAGGGTGGGTTTTTAATTACGATTTAAATTCATGTTCTTGTAATTACGAGTTGGGCAAACGTCGACAGGTTTGTGGCAGGTCGATTTTGCTAGGGTCGGGAGTGAGTGAGCAGGGTGAAGGTCCGTTGCAGTGTGTATGTGTGTGTGTTTGAGTGTGTGTGTGTGTGTGTGTGTGTGTGTGTGTGTGTGTGTGTGTGTGTGTGTGTGTGTGTGTGTGTGTGTGTGTGTGTGTGTGTGTGTGTGTTGCAACGGTCTGATATACCGTGGCAAGTAGGAAATAAATAATTTCCTGTTTTTAAGTAATAAAGTTGATTTTTAAATTAATCAAGTTTGGAGTTATACAAATAATAAAGAGTGAAAAATTAAATAAAACCTTAAATAGAGTAATTAAGCTAAATAAAAAAATATTAAAGAATAAATTTGTAATAACTAGCTAAATTTGACCATCGGGAGTGAGGCGAAAATTTTCTAAGTGCTTAAAAAAGCTATCTTAAGAACCAAACCACGTAGAACTTTCATCGACATTTTAAAAGAACCAGAATAAGCCAGAATAAACATTAGTGAAAATAAAATTTGAAAAACTTAAAAAACAAAAAAGTTACAGCAGTTTTAATAAAATAGACATTTTTCAGTGTTCCAAAAATGATAATCAAACTCTGCAAGCTAAAACAGATTCGTTGCCCGACTTGCCTGTACAAGGAATAAATCCAAAGATAGCAAGTATTGCAGGCGGGGTGAAGTAGGTTAAATTCACCGCTATATATACTAGGTCTCTAAGACCTTAGAGACAGTCTGAAATAAATTTTTAATACGAGGTGCCGCGGAACGCTATGCTGGACCGCGAGTAGGACCGCCATAAGGCCAGATGGACCAAACCTCAAACCAAACCAAACCAAACCTTCCGACGTCTAGGACTACCAAGGAGTGAAGGCTCCAGACTCAGCCTCCAGGACGCGGGAATGGAGGAAAACCACCAGCGACGAACCAGGGATGGCGACTTCCGATGTCCAAGGACCAGGGAATCCAGACGAGGGACTCTAGGACCGGCAGGAACATCTTTGGCAAGTCATTTTCTCTATTCGATACCAATTACGTCAAATTTAGTCAGTTAGTTTTATTAAATTCAAACAAATATTCAAGCTTAAACAATGACTTCACTCTTTATAAAATTTAAATAAATTCTATGCTTAATAAAATGAATTTATGTGATCAGAATATTTCAAATGATAAATACTAAACTTACAAATGGTTTTTGGCCATGAGCCATTTATTTTCAAGGAAATAAGAATTTTTTGGATATTATAAATTTAAAAATTAAGTGTCATAAATACGAATTTACCAATTCAATATAGAAGATAAATTTTTATTATGTGTAACTTGGAAAATAATTTTATGTTTATGTAAATTTAATTGATATAAATGGAAAGTATAAGATTTTAAAGGATGAAAAACAACAAGTTATTTAGTGAATTGTTTTGTTAATGTAATTGTGTTGTATTTGAAAGTATAACTTTTCTTTTTTATTTAAATAAATAAAATTAAATATGTTATAAAAATCAACAGTATTTGCATTTCATCCTGTGTCGAATAATCAATAAAACTGTTTAGCTTTTTCCAACTAATATGAAAATGATTATTAAATCAGTAAACAAGTTTAATTAAATTTCATTAAATGATAATAGTTAAAACCTAATGTTTTTAAAGAGTTTCTCTCAACTAACTTCATGAGCTAGCCTAAAGATTAGTTGGTTTTTTGTATAAAAGTCCAGAGATTGATCTACTGGCAGATTGTGTTTAAAAGGACACAGGAGCCTTTTAAAATAGGTAATTTAAACACGATCATATTTTGCACGTTCTCTTGTGGTCTCTGCAGATCATCATCAGGTGGTAAGACTCTGTGAATATCTTGTGTATTATTTTAAATGTGTTTCTTTCCAGCTGACTATTGAAATGACCTGTGTGACTATATCTAGACCATACATAATTGATAAACCAATTTTGGGGAGTTTATACTTATTTTAAATATTAGTCAGCGGGAATAGGCTTGTTTTGGGCCGGGCCCTATGAGCGGGAAATATACACGTAACTCAGGGAGTTTAGCACGGTTTAACAAGAGGGGTGATTGGCAGATGTTTGGTTTGTTTATAAATAAGTTTTTTAAACAACAAATTTTGGTATTCTGCGAGAAGGGATATCAACAATAAACAAAGGAGGGAAGGGACGTTGCAGTGTGTATTAATATAATTAGTCTACATGTTAGGGTGGTAATTATTTAGAAAATCCTAAATTAAAAGCTTGTAAGAAAAACAAGGAATATAAGCAAAAAAAAATTATTTATAAACTACATATTTACAAGTATTGCTAAAATCTGCAAGACTTGATTGAAATTTCTTTAAAAATCCAGATGTTCTCTTACAGCATTTTTTCTATGAATATAAGTAACAACTATTGCATTTAGATAGGTTTTTAAATTGAGTAAGTACATATGCGCAATCATCGTAGAAAGTTACACATATTTTATTGTTAGCTCTTTAGTTCTATTCTATCTTTATTCTTATTCTATCTTAAGGAACTATAATTATCTTGAACTTATAGTTTTTAATTTCCCAATGGTAGGTTGAAATTACCATGAAATGTCTTGTGAAAGTAGTCAATTTTAAATACTTTATATATTATATTTGTCTATAATTCTTCGCAATACACAAATCACCTTTATTCAACCCTATGTTGAATTATCTTAAAATTAGACATAAGTCGAAAAAATAAGAATAAAATACTTCCCTAATTTACTATAACCACAAGGAAGGATAATTCTGTAAACAATAATGCATATAAGTACATGTAAAGGGTGTTATTTGCTTATGAAATCAGGTTAAACTCTTGCAAGAAAAAAAACAGTTCTTGAAGCAATTTTGAAATTTTCATTTTCAGAAACTACAAAAAGGATATTGCATATTGTGTATGGATATTTATTAATAGATCTACGGTTTTTATAAACTCATTCTATTATTAGGAACTTTAATTATCTTGAAATTATAGTTTATATTTTGAAAGTTTGAAATTCGTGTGAAATTTGATATAATACTAGAATTTAGGTTATTAATTTTTACTGATAAAATATCAAAATAACTATAATTTTTCTGGGAAGAAAATTTACCCCAAAACCATCGATAGATAGTAAACAGTCTATAACTATTTTATTTGCCCTAATATTAGTAGGAATTAGCATTAAACTCGTAATCGGTTGAAGAGTAATTACTGAAAAGTGTTTCTGTCTTCAATACGTGTTTTCTACCAGATCATTAATTTCATCTTACCGACAGCCCAAATGATACGAACGAATAACATAAAAGTATCAATGCATATAAGCCTTAATAGTGGATTCTAAAAAATCTCTAGTAGTAGCAGTTCCATTCCCTCATTACTGGACGAAGCAATAAAAGTGGCCTTGGGAGATTTGAGTTTTAGTCAACTGGAAATAACTGAGTTGGCGGCAACTCATTGAAATTAGCTACAGTGGAAATTTTTCAAATTCTTCTAATTGGTTAAATCGTCTAAGCTTTATCGTCTACATTTTTACTTATTCACTAGTGTTCAGTGGCATTCGAAAGATGGTGAATTATTTAGAAACAAACCAACTAGACTATAAATTGAATTGAAAAATGATTGCCTTAAGCACATAAAACAAACCACTAATATGAACTGTATGGAAAACTGCTAAATTCAAGGGTTTGATGACTGGTATTGTCAAGCATTGCTGTAGCTAAGAGTCCATCACTGGATGGGTTGTAAAATCAGTACTTTATTTCCTCTCCCTGTCCTCCTATATTAGAAGGACAGTATCTAGTGGTAGCTGTAAGTAAAAGTAAAGTAGAAATTTTTCCAACACTCTTTTATGAAATACAATAAACATCGAGCACACACTAACAACCACCAATACTCCAATCTACCCACACACCAAGCCTTAACTCACTCACCTACTATTCCATTTATCTATTCATCCATTCACCTATTCATTCACTCAACTCATACCTGCCTACCCTACCACTCACCCACAAACACATCCATCCACACGTACCCACTGAACCAATTACTCACTCAAACCCCTAATACCCAACCATCAATCCCTCCCATTCACTCCATTCACATTTATTCATCACCTACTACCCCCTTGGTCCCTACCTAAAGAACCATTCACCAACCCCACCTTACTTGTACATCACCTATCCCTAGAAACACCTCACGCCCGCTTACCTATTTGTAGAAACACTTATGGCCCATCACCTTTCTTTACTCATACATTCATATACCTACGCAACAATAGACACATCCACTCAGTCACTCTCTAAACCCATCCAGTCATACACCGACCCACCAACCCACCTAATCTTTCATCACCTATCACTCGCCAAATCAAATACATTCACCTGCAAATTCACTAAACACACTCCACTCAACCTCTCACACTCACCCACTTACTCTCTAACCCACCCACTCACGCTCCACCCACCTACCCACTCATCCAATCTTTTTCTCATCCACCCAATCATATTCACTTTCTTAACGACAGAATCTTTCATTCACTCATCCACCCCATTCTCAACGACTCTCTCGGCTGAGGCTAAAAAAATACAACCTTCGCTGTAGCGGTGCAACTCGAAAGCCTTTCAGAGGCATGAAAAATGGCTGCCACTTTGTATTCAATGTGATTTCCGTGTAAACCGCTGGAACGAACTTTCGAACTGGACTTTCCCAAGGCAAATCCGTCCTTGTAAACTGAAAATATAGAGAAAAGAACTCTTCTAGTCTAACAACACTGAAGAAAGTCTAAACACCACTTGATGCGTCCGTGTAAACGTGAGACTATCCAGTGGCAGGGTAGTTGTTAGTCAGAATTTATAATGCAGATGGCCATTAATCCTTGTTGTTTTGTGTTCGATGATGCCGGGCAGAACCAGATTCACTGGAATATAAGCAGCTCCCAAGGGATTTAAGGGAAAGGTAAGGCTTTTTCCTCACCCTAATTGATGAGCTCTTCCGGGAGAACCAGGTCTGCAGTGGTTTATTTTTAATATTAAGACAGACTTTGACAATGCGCTACGTTTTTCAAAAGTTTTCGACCCTATACAAATTCAATATTAACTAAATATAAAAATATAAAACACAAAAAATATTTATATTACAGTAGTTAATTAAATCGTACAACAATTAAACAAACGCTGTATTTACATTATCATGGTTTCCTAAAGATATTTTGAATCATATTTTTTTCAGTTTGAAAGCAAAAATATGAAGCTTAAAAACTTTTGGAGACTCTGTAAGTTCTAATCAAATTATTTAATCTAATTATGCTTATATCACTATATATTCATGGCTACTAGACGGTATATCCCGTCAATTACGAATAAACCACTGTTAGAGTCCAACTAGACCTAAGATATACATAGACGTATGACGTCGACATATAACCAGGAGTAGGGCAGTCTAACTAGAACCTTTTATACTTAAATAGAAAAGCAGTTAAATTTTATGTAGGTAAATGTTCTAAAAACCTTTTCTCTCTGTTTAATCCAAATGTCGAGGTTTCCAACTTAATGCCGACAATGTACATATTGTGCTTTTTATAAAAACTAAGTAACTTATCGCATTGCTAAATAACTATTAAAACTATATAAATGTCCCATCAGTGTACTCTAGAATTAGTTTGTTTATTGGTCCTGTATTTATTTCTATTAGATAAAGTATATGAATCTATTTCATTATACAGTATGTGATTTACAAATAGAGACGTATATTTATGTATATTAACTGTTATGGTAAGATCACTGTCATTGGAACCCATTGTTCTCTTTTTCTGCCATATATATATATATTTATTTATGTATGAACGGTTTAGGATGTAAAGAACGGTTTGCTATAACTTTTTTTTTTCTGCGGACGTTCAGGGTCATGTGACTCCGATGGTCCGATGTCCATAATAAGTTGGTGCAGCCAAAGTCCAAGACTGTTTATCGATCAATATGGTTTTGATGTTTCCCTTGCTTCCCAGGGCAGACAGCAGAGCTGTTCTTGATGGAATTGGTGAGAAGAATCGAAGGACGATAGGTCTAGAGTCTCCTCTTTTCTACAGTTTGGGCAGAGGAGATTCACTCATATTAAATCTGAAGAGATGGGTCTTAGTCACAATATGTCCGATTCTTACTCGTGCTGCAAAGACGTCTGTAAATCTGGAAACCCCTTGATACCATTCCAAATCATTAGGTCATTTTTGAATATCATAGAGGTTTCTATCTTTGGTTTCTTCTCTCCAACGGTGGATCCATTTTCTTCTAACTGATGTTTTCACAGCACTCAGGCATTTCTTTAGAGAGTACTGTGGTAAGAAGACTGGGCCCATTTCCGCTGCTTGTTTGGCGATTATATCTGCTTTTTCATTGCCGTCGATGCCGCAGTATGAGGGGATCCAGAGCTGTATTTGTTTCCCATCTTTGCTGAGAGTGTTGAGTAAATTTGTTATTTCTTCTAATCTGAATGAGTAGTTTCCTGGTTTCCGTTTCTCTTTCATGTGCAAGGCGCTCTTGGAGTCAGTGAATATACAGAACTTCTCTGAGCATAGTTGAAGGCAGTTTACCAAGGCTGCAATTATTGCCAGCAACTCTGCATCGACACTGGAGGCTGCATTTGCTGGTACGTAGTATTCTTCTTTGGTGAAGTAGTTATAGTAGTCAGCTCCTTACTTATCCATGACTAGATCTACTGACCCATCGGTGTATATTTGAACGTAGTCTTAGTACAGATTCTGAATCATTTCCAGTGACTCTCGCCGAAGTGTCTCCTGGGGATCTTTTTTAGTTAGGCAAGAAAGTAGGTTTAGAGTTACCATTATTTCATACTGCTTCCATGGGGGTTCGTAGTTGCAGACCGGGATTTCCTCTGGAGTCTCACAAGGCATTTCAGCAGCGAGCAAATTGATACTGTGAGTGTATGATTGTCGTGTAGTCGTTTCTTTTAAAGAGTGTAGTAGATTGGGTTATGTGTAGTGAGAGAGTTTTTAGATGTTTATTCCATGTTTGTTCTTCTAGCTGTAAATCTATGGGTTCTATTGACAATTCTATTTCCATTGCTGCAATGGGAGTGGTTTTGCGACAGCCCAGGGTAATTATTAAGGCAGCTGATTAAATTACTAGAAGTTTTTTAATGTGCGTTGCTGCAGCCGCTCCCCAGACGTCACTGCAATAAGCCAGTTTTGTTCCTACAAATCATAGGTAAAATGTTCTCAAGCATATGGTGTCAGCGCCCCATTGTCGGCTGGTGACTACTTTTATTGAATTTGAGACGTTTGCTACAAGCTTTAACAGTTTTTTTTCAATATGATTTTTCCATCTCAGCTTTTTATCAAGCAGTACTCCTAGCAGCTTAGGGCATTGGTTATATTGAAGATTTATGTTATTCAGTTTTAGTTTGCGTTTGTAGCCAGCTAGAGTATTCATTTTTGTAAATATTGCACATTCTGACTTTTCTGCAAAGATTTTCAGTGGCCCGCTTTTATACCATTTCGAGACTCGGTCCAGGGCCATCTGCATTGCCTGGTTAGCTCTGTCCGGATCTCTATGTGAGGCGAAAAGCGTTACATCATCAGCATAGAAGACACACACACTCGACTACCGGAGGTAGGTTGGATGCAATGTCATGTATTGCAATATCAAACAGTGTTGCACTTACAACTGCTCATTGAGAGGTTCCGTTTTATATCTCAGCACTTGTTGATTCTTGGCAATTTACCGATGTTTTAATTTGTTGACCGCTTAAGTAATTCGTTAGATACTTCAAAATGTTTCCCATTATGCCAAGCTTCATGCATTTTAACAAGATAGTGGTGTGGTGTATCCTGTCAAAAGCAGCTTCAAAGTCTAGGAGGACAATTATCGTTAATTCTTTTTTCTCAAAACCAGCGTAGATGTTTTTTGTTAAGAGTTTTATGGCATCGTTAGTGCATCTCTGTTTTCCGTAACCATATTGTGATTGGTCTAGTCGGTTGTATTTTTCTAGTCTCCACTTTAGTCGATTGTTCACCATGCGTTCGAAGAGTTTGCCAAGACAGGATGTAAGAGCAATTGGGCAACATGACTTCATTTGGGACTTGTCTTTAGATGGTTTTAGGATTGGTACAATTAGTGCTGTTTTCCATTTTGCTAGGATATTTCCCGTGTGCCAAATTTCATTGAATACGTTTAGTATATTAGTAAGCATCTCTTCTGAGCTATGTTGGAGCATTCTGTTATGGATTCCATCTAGTCCGGGAGTCGAGTCCTTCAATCTGGATACTTCGTTTCTCAGTTCCCATATGCTGAAGGGTACGTTCGCAGGGTCTTCCAGGCGGTACAGTTCTTCGACTTAGGAAATTAACTGCTTTTATTTAGTATTGAACTTTTTGGGCCATGGGATTTTCTTTCCTGCCCTGTTCTTGAAAAAAAAGTTAAAAGTTTTGTTTAGTCATCCTCTAACCACTCTCCAGCTTCACTTTGTATTTGGCTAATCTTTTGGCCAGTATTACATTCGATTGATTTAAACTGTTTCCAGACTGTGCTGGATGGAGTGTTTGGATTTATAAAGCCCACATGATTTAAACTGTTTCCAGACTGTGCTGGATGGAGTGTTTGGATTTATAGAGCCCACAAATTCTCTCCAAGTTGACCTTTTCTCTGAGAATATTGTACGTCTCAGGATGGCGTTGCATCTCTTGTATTTTTGTCTGCACTCTTTAATTCTCTGCACCTTCCATCTTCTTCTAGCCCTTTGTCAATTTTTTCTAGGTTGATTGATTTTCTCTGACCACCAGCTATTTTTAAATTTGTGTTCTCTTCTTGGTTTCTTTTTGGGAATGTAATGGTCAGCGGCTTGAAGAAGTTGTATTTCTAGAAATTCTGGAGTTTATTGTTTTATTTCGCTTGCTCTAGTTTCTTCTGTGAAAATACTCCAGTCAGCTTTTGAAATATTGTATTTATTGTCTATAACAGATAGGTTCTGAACTCGATTTCTTGAGATAGAAAGTTCTAAGTATATTGGTAAGTGATCACTTCCTAGATCTTCCCCGGCCCTTCCAATTTGTTACCCTTTTCTCGATTATTGGTGAGTACAGTGTCAAATCTAAGGTGCTTAGACTTCTTGTTGAGGTATGTGGGCTCTTTGTTTTGGTTCAGCATAAGTATGTTTTGGGCTTGAATCCATTTGAACAGTTGAGGGCCGTTTTTATTTTCTGGTCCGTTGTTCCAACTCTGGTGTCGGCTGTTCATGTCTCCAACTATGATCAGGTTCTTGTTGGAGCTGATTAGTGTGTCCAATTCCTTCTCTTTAATTTCCTGGGATGGTATATATGTGTTGACTAGTTGTAATTCGATAGTAACTCTTATATTAATTTTTATGTACTGTAAATGTTTTGTACTCTTCTTATCACAGCCTTCGACAGAAATGACTCGTGTACTAGGGTAACTAATCCTCCGCCTCTCGAATTGTCTCTAGATAAATTATGGAGGTTGTAATGTTTAAACTTCGGATGAAGGTCTTCGTTTTTTGGTAATGATGATTCCTGTATGCAGACTATTTTTTAATTTTTCTCGTGAATTTCCTTTTCTAGCTCCGGTGCTTTGTGTTTTAACGGTCTAGCATTCCAGTGCATTAATTATACTTTGTCATCTTTTTGCTTATATAGTTTGTTGTTAGTCGATTGGTGTAAGGTTCTCTCTCTCTTTTTTTCCTTTCCGGAAAACCCTGTCCAATTGAAATGTGTGCTTCACTCTTGTTTGCTTCTGTCCTCAGACTGCAGCGGCCAGAATGTCCGATGCAAAGAATCTGGGTAATTGTACAGAATACCAGAATCAAACCTAACCGGGTTAAATAATTGACTAAATTTATATATAAAAATTTTAAAACATTATAATAATAATAATATTAAAACTAGGGTAAATAATAGTAAAATGAAGAAAATTAGAAATAACTTTAGACTTAAAAAACATAAATTATAAGCAATAAGAAAAATTATCACTTCAAAGTGGATAGCCTAAATTATGAAAAAAAAAGACGGTAATTGTGTAGTATAACAAACTAGGCCTAGATGCCGGCTATTAAAATAATTGTACTTAAAAATAATCAGGAATAAAGAATGTAAATTAAGATGTGAGGAAAGTAAATTAGGCCTAGCTGGGGAAAATAGTATTTATGTAAAAGTAAAGATTAAATGTTAAAGTGTAATAGCCTAAGAAATTAGGTTATAATAGAAGAAGTCATATTTGATTTCGGAAAAATCCGCTTAGGGCATTGATTATAAATCTTGTCACTACGAAACGAAAGCGCTACAGTCGAACTTTGGATTAAGAATGTTAAAAAGTTAATTAAATTAAATGAGAAGAAATAAAGTCAAATATGTTATTAAATAAAAGGTAAAAATGCAAAGGACACATCAGAATACAGAAACGCCTTTTATAAAAAGGGAAACTAATCTTAGTTCAGAATTTCCGAACAAACAAAGTCAATTGCCATGGCAACGGCTTTCTGATTGGTCAAAAGTTGAAAAATGGATACTGGGACGTGGGAAGTTTGAAATTGGAGGAGGAGGCCTCAAAAAAGAACGCTATCCAAGATCAGAATGCATTAGGCTCTCAAAGCGAGCAGACGTGTTTTTGTACCATGCGATCAGGACAAGAAAAAATGTGCTAAAAACAGAGTAAAAAGTGCTACGATGTGATCAGGGGAAGGAAGATATATATGAGCAAGGGCTTATATAGACCCAGAACAAAATTTCGACCACCAAAATGCAAAATTAAAGAAAATAAGAAGATTGACCGAAATTATGGAGAGACGCCTACCTACCAAGACCCTTGAAGCTGTAACAGGACCGACAGATGACAACATTAATGAAGATAAAAAGATTTCTACAGTACAAGGTTATATAATCAATTTAATTATTCTTTTTTAAATAACATTTTACTTCAAATTATATTAACTTAATTTCAAAATTAAATAAGATGGGAATAACCTAAGGGACTGATTAGTCAACTCTCTTAGGTTACCCAAATTTAAGTAATAAAGATTCAAAATTGACTTTCCATTCCCATCGCTGTGGGAATGTATGGATTAAGTATAAAGATGTATATCTTATATGGCTTTTTCTAAGTGAATTTCTAATGAATAACTTCCAAAGAAGTTAATTGTTCAAGGCCTAGCCTAAAGGCATTACATAGTAATATTAAGTGTTTGAAAAAGAATCAGATTTTAAAATATGTTAAATTTAACTCTACTAATCAAAATTATATACAAAATTAATTATGGTAACTTTGATAATTTAAATTATATGTAAAATTAATGATAATAAGAAAATTTAAAAACAGAAGGAGATAATAATGTTTAGTTAAATGGCAAGTTGTATGAAATTTTGAAAAAATAATTAGTCAAGAAAATCCTGTGAAATTAAATAAAAACAATAATAATTAATTTGAACCTTGGAACAAATAAATAAAAATGTATATTTTCCAATTAGCTGTGTTTTCATTCTAGATAAGATAAGTTCACTAGGTATCCAGGTATAGTCTTTAAATCACAAGTGTCTCTCAAAGATTCCACTACCCGAAAAGGAGCTTGAACAGGGCTTATCGGAGGCTAATTGGTTTTATCAAAAATTCAGGGGTTGGTTCCTCTGAGAGGTTTATTCCTTGAGGCACAGGTCTATGAAATTAGGTTCGTAGTCAATGGATAAACCATTACTTTCTTACTGACTTAGCAATTGAGGAAGAGAAATAAACAACGGCAAAGGTTATAAAAAGTAAGTCGGTAAGAAAAGTATGGCGCCCAACGTTTGAGGCTCGATGCTTACATTGTAACATCGGGTCAACATCAAATAGAGACAGATTTAAATCGACTAAGGAGCCTAGTGAAACAAAATTAATTAAATAGAATTCAATTAAAATTGTAAAAAATAATAGGAATCATAAAATGAAAACCAAAGAAGTTCTTTAAATTAAATAAGAGTTAATTATAATAAAAATGAAATTAAAAAGAACTTAGAATAAATAATAATAATTAAAAGGAAATAATTAAGTAAAATAAAATTCAGTAGGCGTCGGTAGGGCATAATATAAATAATAATGTTAGTTATTAATGAAAGTAAATAGAATACATAGGCGTTAGATAGACAAGGTTAAGGGAACACTGAACCGGATCACATCGAGCACAATTCTAAATGAATATTTAATTAAATACTCAGTATATAGTAAAAATATAGAAGTAGGAGAAGTTAGTAAGGGAATAAAAGGATAGTTAAATACGAGACTTTAAGATGGCGACAAGACAGAGAAAAGACACAGAACCATCTGAAATGATGGAGTTTTTTAAAAAAATGATGGAGGAACAAAAACAGGAGAGATTAAAAGAGATGGAGGAACAAAAACAGGAAAGATTAAAAGAGATGGAGGAACAGAAACAAGGGAGAATAAAGGAACAAGAAGAATTAGTAAAAATGATAGAGGAACAAAGAAAGAAAGAAAGAGAGGAGGAAAAAGTAGAAAGAAAGAAAGAAAGAGAGGAGGATAAACAAGAAATTAAGAATCTTTGGGAAATCATGAATAAGAGGATAGAGGAAATAAATGAAGGAATTACAAGAAAGAATGAGGAAATGGGAAATAAAATCCAAGAAACTATAGAAAAGATGTATAACTTAGAGGTAACAGTCAGTGAAAATAAACAGACTGTAGAAACAGTTAAGGGAGAAGTCAAAAAAGTAGAAAGAAGGGTACAAGTAGTTGAGAATAAGATAAAGAATATGGGAGAAGGGATAAATATAGCTACCTTGTTTAAATCAAGGATGTTTGAGATGGGTGATAATGGAGACAAAAGCAAGAAGGAATTCTACGGTAGGGAAGATGAAGACCCTATTGATTTCATTAAACACCTAGAAGGTATAATGTCCGAAATTGATCCTGACATGGAGGAAGGACAAAAAAGGAAAATAATGGAGAGACATCTTAAAGGACCAGCACAAGAATGGTGGTTGGCCATGAATATGGAGGAGGAAAATTATGATGAAGTTAAGGAGAGATTCTTTAGCCCCTTTTGGGGATCTCATGCACAAGAGAGAATTCGAGGAAGAATCGAAAATGGAAAATATGAATACCATCGAGGCACAAACAACATGGTAAATTATTTCTTAAAAATGGTGAACACGGCGAGACACCTAACCCCGCCATACAATCAGGACGAGTTAATTATGAAGATTATGAAGCATTATGGGAACAGAATGTATATAGGATGTTCCGGGATGGCGGCTACCGACATAGAGGAGGCGGTAAAATACATCCGAAGGAACATGGAGCAGGAGGCTACCAGGAACCGGACTCAGCCTAGGACTGAGGAACGGGAACCTGAAAGGAGAGGGTTTACACACCAAACGAGAAACCCCGGATACAAGGGAAATTGGAGGCAAGAGCCTTACCCGGTAGAGGGGAGAGGAAACTGGAGACAGGGGCCCTACCAAAGAGAGGGACCAAGAAATAGGCCGCAAAATCAGTGGCAACAACAAAGGCCAGAGTACAGGCCACAAAACCAAACGGAAGAAGGCCCACAGACAAAAGAAAAGAGACCACAAAATCCAGGGCCAAGTGGTCAATCAAAAAACTAAATGAGAGGATCCCTAATGGTAGGAAGGAAAAGAGGAGACAACCATTAGAGATCCAACAACAAACAAAATATAGGAAATATTACCCGGAGAAACAGGGAACAATAAATAAAGGAAAGGCGGAAGACCTAAAGAACAAAAATAAAAAAACAATACAACAGGAAAATAACAATGAAGTACACCAAAATCAAGAGCGTAGAGTTGGTGGACTATCTCTTGATATTCGTGCTGAATTGTTAGAAGAGGACAAGGAGATTGGCGAAGGTAACCAGAAGAAAGAAACATGCCCTGTAATTGACTGTGAGGTAGAAGGGCACTCTATAGAGGTAGAGATTGACACGGGTGCAGACGTGTCAGTCATTCAAGAAAAGGCTTACAACAACCTCAAGTTGCATGGGCTTAAGTTCCTGGAACTACCCATCAACAATGTGGGAGTTGTAACAGCCATTAAGACTGCACAAATAAAGGTTACCCGGCAATGCTTAATTCCCTTAACAATTAAAGGCATAAAAGTGGACTGCATCTTCATAGTGGTCTCCAAACTTCGGTCGGAGATGATTATGGGGTGCAACACACTGTATGACCTAAAGGCACGGATAAACATGGATAGACGCTTTGTGACATTCGAAATAGAAGGGGAAATGGTGTACCAGGATTTAAAAGTAAAATACAAAAGATAGAGGAAAATGAAGAAGTCCGAAAAATATGCAAGATAACCCAGGAAAAAGAAGATGCATCAACAATAGGGCATCAAAGCAAAAAGGAGGGGTTAATGCGACAGTGCGAGAAGCAGGGGCACTGCCGAATGAATGAAGGAGGAAATGGACAAGAAACAAGTAAAGGGGAAATCTTAAATATAACGAACGAATATCAAAGAAAAATAAAAAATGAAACAGAGGAAAAATTAAACAAAAACAAAAAATTAAAAAACAAAAATGAAAATATAATAAATAAGGAAATAAATTTAAGACCTGAGGGAGTCAAAACAGGAGATAAAGAAACAAAGGACATGGAAAGAAGAGCTGCAGCTGAGATTAAGAGCAAACCAAAATATAAACAAGGTAAGGCCGAAATAGTGCCAAAAAGGGGAAATAATGTGAGTGGAAAAATAATAAATAAGAAAATAAATATAAATAAAAGTATAAACGTCGCGTCGAAACAATTAAAAGGGGGGAACAACGAGGTTAAAATGAATAACCAACAAGTAGCTCGGAAGCCCATGACTAAGACTTTAGATTCTGAAGAGATAACCCAAAGAAAAGAAATTGAAATTAAAGAAAGAAAAAAGAAAAACCCATTTACTAGTTCAAGAGTTCGAAAGTCAATTAAAATGAGAGCCAATCCAAATACGAGAAGAACCTTCATTTCATTACAAGTCAAAAACAGAAAAATAAAAGGTAGATTTAAGGAGAATAAGGGAAAGTTAAGAAATTGGAAAAGGAGAAAGAAGAAAAAGAAAGATAAAGCTGGACGGATAATAAGAAAATATTTAAAGAATAAAGGATAATAAGGCAAGGTAAATAAAAAATGATCCATCAGTGACATAGAGAGTAACGGTTAAGTAATAAAAATAAAAATGTAAAATAAATCTAAGTAGTAGATTAAAGCAGTAACATAATCCAAATACATAGGACAAATAATATAAAATCAGTATTAAATGTGAAAGAAAAAGCCATATGTTAAATGAACGGGATTCATTGAATTTATTAAAGTAAAGGTTGTGTTAAACAACAATGAATGTGTAAAATAAGGATTACAATATACAATATTGTATAGTTAATATAAACTTGAAATAAGATTAAATAAAAGAGAATGTGACTAAGGACAGGAGTAATAAATGAGTAAATAGCATGTGAAGTGACTAATGTGACAATGATATATATGAGTGAAAGGGACAGGAGAGTAAATTGTGAACTTTAGTAAAATTAATTAAGTTATGAAGATGAATAGGAATAGTAGATTAATGAAAGGAATATGAAAATTTTAATATAAACTAGTATAAGTGTTAATGTTACTTTTCACAAATATGTTATTAATTATGTTTATCTGTTTCAAGGGAGAGAAGAACCAAAATTTTCATATATTTAAAAAGGGGGGAATTTTGCAGCGGCCAGAATGTCCGATGCAAAGAATCTGGGTAATTGTACAGAATACCAGAATCAAACCTAACCGGGTTAAATAATTGACTAAATTTATATATAAAAATTTTAAAACATTATAATAATAATAATATTAAAACTAGGGTAAATAATAGTAAAATGAAGAAAATTAGAAATAACTTTAGACTTAAAAAACATAAATTATAAGCAATAAGAAAAATTATCACTTCAAAGTGGATAGCCTAAATTATGAAAAAAAAAAAGACGGTAATTGTGTAGTATAACAAACTAGGCCTAGATGCCGGCTATTAAAATAATTGTACTTAAAAATAATCAGGAATAAAGAATGTAAATTAAGATGTGAGGAAAGTAAATTAGGCCTAGCTGGGGAAAATAGTATTTATGTAAAAGTAAAGATTAAATGTTAAAGTGTAATAGCCTAAGAAATTAGGTTATAATAGAAGAAGTCATATTTAATTTCGGAAAAATCCGCTTAGGGCATTGATTATAAATCTTGTCACTACGAAACGAAAGCGCTACAGTCGAACTTTGGATTAAGAATGTTAAAAAGTTAATTAAATTAAATGAGAAGAAATAAAGTCAAATATGTTATTAAATAAAAGGTAAAAATGCAAAGGACACATCAGAATACAGAAACGCCTTTTATAAAAAGGGAAACTAATCTTAGTTCAGAATTTCCGAACAAACAAAGTCAATTGCCATGGCAACGGCTTTCTGATTGGTCAAAAGTTGAAAAATGGATACTGGGACGTGGGAAGTTTGAAATTGGAGGAGGAGGCCTCAAAAAAGAACGCTATCCAAGATCAGAATGCATTAGGCTCTCAAAGCGAGCAGACGTGTTTTTGTACCATGCGATCAGGACAAGAAAAAATGTGCTAAAAACAGAGTAAAAAGTGCTACGATGTGATCAGGGGAAGGAAGATATATATGAGCAAGGGCTCATATAGACCCAGAACAAAATTTCGACCACCAAAATGCAAAATTAAAGAAAATAAGAAGATTGACCGAAATTATGGAGAGACGCCTACCTACCAAGACCCTTGAAGCTGTAACAGGACCGACAGATGACAACATTAATGAAGATAAAAAGATTTCTACAGTACAAGGTTATATAATCAATTTAATTATTCTTTTTTAAATAACATTTTACTTCAAATTATATTAACTTAATTTCAAAATTAAATAAGATGGGAATAACCTAAGGGACTGATTAGTCAACTCTCTTAGGTTACCCAAATTTAAGTAATAAAGATTCAAAATTGACTTTCCATTCCCATCGCTGTGGGAATGTATGGATTAAGTATAAAGATGTATATCTTATATGGCTTTTTCTAAGTGAATTTCTAATGAATAACTTCCAAAGAAGTTAATTGTTCAAGGCCTAGCCTAAAGGCATTACATAGTAATATTAAGTGTTTGAAAAAGAATCAGATTTTAAAATATGTTAAATTTAACTCTACTAATCAAAATTATATACAAAATTAATTATGGTAACTTTGATAATTTAAATTATATGTAAAATTAATGATAATAAGAAAATTTAAAAACAGAAGGAGATAATAATGTTTAGTTAAATGGCAAGTTGTATGAAATTTTGAAAAAATAATTAGTCAAGAAAATCCTGTGAAATTAAATAAAAACAATAATAATTAATTTGAACCTTGGAACAAATAAATAAAAATGTATATTTTCCAATTAGCTGTGTTTTCATTCTAGATAAGATAAGTTCACTAGGTATCCAGGTATAGTCTTTAAATCACAAGTGTCTCTCAAAGATTCCACTACCCGAAAAGGAGCTTGAACAGGGCTTATCGGAGGCTAATTGGTTTTATCAAAAATTCAGGGGTTGGTTCCTCTGAGAGGTTTATTCCTTGAGGCACAGGTCTATGAAATTAGGTTCGTAGTCAATGGATAAACCATTACTTTCTTACTGACTTAGCAATTGAGGAAGAGAAATAAACAACGGCAAAGGTTATAAAAAGTAAGTCGGTAAGAAGACGTTGAGTGAGGTTTTTGCAGTTATTCTGTTTGGACACCATACTTCAGTTCTTTTGGTTCCATTTGTGCCGCGTACTCTCATTATGAGGTGCTTGTCAATGTTAAATTTTCTCCTTATAGTTTTTATGGTTAGTACTTTTTTGACCATATATTTACTTTCAGTCTGTCTGGATGTTTTTGTTTCAGTTTTGAAACTCGTTGGTAGTCCTGAGAAGGACTGTTTGCTTGTTTACAATACATATTATGGTGCTCCTTTTACAGAAGCGGCTGCTGGCGTTCGGTTCACTGAGTGTTATAAGGGCTCTTTTCATAAACAAAACATATAAACTCAGTTATCCAGCGGCAGGACGAGGACCAACCAGCTCACCTCAGTTTGCTATAACTAAATAAATACATAAGATATCCCTAGAAAACCCTATTTTCAGCATTAGAGTAACTTAAATTAATTTTCTATAAAGTGAAGGTAGGCCAGTGGTTACCAACAGTTTATTACAAATACATTCAAGAAGTTATATTTTTATTTAAGATAAAAAAAATATAAAACTAACCCATGTTAAAGTTCATATATCCAGGCAAAACTCGTTAAACCTATTTATATTATTATGTTGTTTGGACTAAGTTAAAGAAGTTAATATTAGTTCAAATTTATTTTATTGTAATTGCAAAAAATCATATATTAACCATAATTTAAGTGACTTGAGTTGAATCTGTACTTTGAGTTCATAATTTCAGAAATGTTAGGCTCCATTCTTAAAACTTTTACTCTGAAATCATACTGCATATCAAGCCGATTCCTATATTTAATTTTTCATGAAGTAGATAGTTGAGGATGCATGTTCACATCTCTAGGTAGTTGTAAAATGTAGCATCACATTCATTGTCTTATTGCTAAGTGGTTTATAGTTTTTAACTTTGAACATATCTATATTAAAACCTTGTAAGCCTAGATACGAAACTTTCAAAAAATCTGTATTCTTGGTATCAAGAAGGAAGGTTCTGACTTCATCCTTAACATCAAAAAACCTTTTCAGTATACCACCTCCAGAGAGCCTCCTTACTTCGGTATTTTGTTTTAGTTTTTAAAATAAGGTTGAAAACGGTTTGCTCTAGTTTTAGTTTAGTAATTGAAGGCATGTAAGCTATTCATCATCCATTTGTAAGAGCATTTGTATCGATGCACTTGGGATATGTCCCTTCCCATGTAGAACCGTGTTTCCCTCCCTCACAATTTCCCTAATACGCACCATCCTGAATCTTAATCACTTTGGTTTCGCAGATTCTCTTGTCATTCACATTAAGGGCGAATATAAAAAGGTAAATACAAAAGTAAATGCTTAAATAGGTTGGTTATTCTCTATATGGAGCGAGCTTAAAACTGATAAACGTTGGATATGAGAAAGAAATTGTTATTAATTTTGTTTATTTTGTAGTCCTAAAATACATGATTTCAGAGATAACACTCCTACCTTCATTCTATGATTCCTCCATTGCTTTATGTTTTATATACAAACACTCTACTTTTCGATTTAAAAGATATCCGAAACTAAGAGGATTAAAAATTGATTTTCTGTATGATTTTAAAAATACCTCATATTAGTTATATTTAATATTTACATTTATATATCAGTATAATTTCGTTTGATATCTTGAGACTTTGTAATGCCTAATTTACAAAAATAATAATTTGTGTCTATGTGTGTTTTAATAATGGCACAACTGATACTGTATAACTTATAAAACTCTTGTACCAGTCACGTGTTGCTTTGGTGCAAAGGAGAGGAAGGAAAGGGGAGGTAATTACTATTAGGTTGTTTTAACTTCACCTCGAAATAATGTTATTTAGTAGTTTTATTAAAATCCACTAATATAATTACATAGTTTTATGGCTTGTTCCAAACTCGTATATATGTTCAGTTTCCAATATTTGCTGGGTTTAAGCTAAATATTGGGATCCTCATCCCATGCGTCTTCTTTTGAATATATTATAGCATCATATTATTAGAATTTAGATTTAGAATTTTCATCTTGTGGTACTTGTAAGACTCCGCCTTTAATTCTACTACTACCGTATTATATTTCTAGGAGAAAATACATGAAGTTTAATGAAACTATGAATCCAAAGTATTAAAGTTACTGTATAAATAATAATAATATGTTATTTAAAATATTAGATTTAAACCAATAGCACATTCATGCCTTAAATAAGAAGCCTTCCCCAAGGTTTAAACTTGGGCCCCTTGTCACAGTGCTGACACTACAAGAAACCGACACTGTGGGCGTTTGTTGTATTCAGTTGTGTTGAGCATTTCTTTATGATGAATGTAAATAACTGGACATTTAAAATGAGTAGAAACGAACTATCAGACCGTTTCCTTCAAGTTCTGTATGTTTTTCAGTAATTTTAATTTTATTAATCACTTAAAAAACAGTTTATGACCATCCGAACTTTAAATTTAGTAAATTTGTTAAAACTTACTGAGACAGAACGTTTTCAATCGCTATGTGCTGATCTTCATCAGTGTCTTCTACGTGGAGATTTTGGGTCAAGCGGTGACGGTTTTAAGGGCAAGTTTTCGTTAGTATCTAAGAGTGTGTTTGATTTGTATTGTGTTTGTTTCTTTTAATATGTTTGTACTTTGTGTTTTTCTGTGTCTGCTTGGGTAGTCCCGATAGTCATAAACTATTGATTAAGTGATAATAAGATTCACCAAACGTAATGTACTACGATATTAATTTTTTATTTATAATATTAAATTTATTTCAAGAGCCAAATACAAGCGATCAAGTGAAGTGAAACATGAAACCATGCTAGAGATAATTCGTTACAACTAAAACTATTAATTTAACTTAAATTCAAAGCTAACTCTTTAATGTAAGAATTATTAGGTTTTATAAACTTTTCATTAATTTCTGTAAGAAATAATGAATTTCAAATATAAACTTTATCAAACCAAGTGCAGTAACCTATACACGCCTTCAGATAATTAAGTGAAATTTTAATGTCTTTTTTCCAGAAGCGACATTTCGGCCTCATGGTTTGGAACGACGACTCGTGGAGGTGAGCAATCATTTTACTTAAAACTCAATAAGTTTAGGAACCTCTCAGCATGTATGGGAGCACACCAAGCCGGAGACTCTATATCTTGCCGTATACGTTTATAGACTAGCCTTGAGTCTTATTGCCTTTAGTAGCTCCTAGCTGTTTAGGATGTACTCTTGCGACTTATCTGTGACGCAATTACAACCTGTGGGATATTGCCGCATGCAACGAAATAGATATAATCTTAGCACAGTAGTAATCACAATATTAAAAACAATATAGAAAAATTCTTTTTAAAGTCATTCCTACTGAGGTTAACAAAGAAAGATTTTAATTTAGTTATTTTTTAATTTATAGTGACAATTATTATAAATATATACATAGATATTTTTGAATGACAATATTAAGTGGCAAAATAGTAATCGAATTTCCTTGCAATTTTTCATTTCCTTCTCTATACAGTATATGGTGTATATATAATTTTGGTTTGTAACGGTTTATTTGCATTCTTTTTATTTAGTTTCTAATTTATGAAGCTGATGGTGGTCTAAAACTTCTCATTCTATCCATCTCTTGTAATGCTTCATTACTGCAAGGAACCTTTCTCTTATAATTGCATATACATCCTTTTTATTGAATTTCTGGCTAAGGGAATGTTACCTCAATGCCTAAGTGCTGGATTTCAAACACGTAGTCATTCAGTTTAAACGCGTCCAAGACATCAACTTTTACAAATTTAATTAATAAATAAATACTTGAAAAAACTGTATTAACATCAATTGCCATCCACTACCGGTTGAAAAAATTTTTTTCATTGGTTGAATAAAAAAGTATGTTTAATAAAAAGACAGTCTTCATCGTGGACGAGTATCTCCGATGAATTTATTTAAACTAATTAGTTCAGTGAATAGTCTAAGCCAGGGGTTCTCAACCTTTTAGGCTCTGAGCCCCCCTTCACACTTTGGTGTGAGGTCACGCCTCCCTTCACGGATTAAGTTAATTTAGACTTACATATGATAAATTTACTTACAATATGTTTAAGTAATAACCAGAAAAATGTTCGCTACTTTTGTAGTGCTAGTGTGAGGGCTGGCACTGTTTCTCGGTAACTATTTTTTGTATGTTTGGATGAAATTTTGACAAAGAACACCGCAGGTCACTTTCCACATCTAGTCTGGCTCGATATTTAGATTTTATATTAGCCAGGGCTGAAAATCCTGTCTCGCATAGATAAGTTGATGAAAATTGTACAAGCAACTTGACTGCCTCCATTGTCACTTCTGGGTAAACAGGAAGATATAGTAGCCCAAAATCTTCGAGATCCATGTTTGGGAAATCCAATTTAGCTTTGGAATCACATTGCAAGTCAATTGTTTGTTCTTGAATGTGATCAGGAGGTATATCAATGTTGATTTGAAAGGGGTCTCTTGTTAACTTGAATTCCCAGTTTTCCGAGCTTATATCTGGGAAATAGGCTCCGATTTTGTTCTTCCGAGACAACAAATGCTCAGATATTAGGTCCTTCATTTCATTTTCTAGGTCTTTTGGAAGACTTTGGGTATCATCGACGAGATTTTGGAAAGGAAGAAAAGTTCGTTGAGTAAAGAAATAGAGCTTTATAGCTCTATTAAGCTATAAAAAAATTTCAATGATTGTGTGTTTGTGTCCAACATCAAATTCAATTTTTTTTTAAATTTGTTGACGCCTCCCCTGGAATTCTTCTACGCCCCCCCAGAGGGGCGCGCCCCCCAGGTTGAGAACCGCTGGTCTAAGCTATAACTAATCTATCTGAACTGGTGTAAATATAGTGTTAGTAAATAGTTATAATTTTAACCGTATTATTTAAGTGTACATGTTATATTAGCTATACTCACTGATGATGACTTTGCCATCTTTACTCACTGAAGAATTAATTATTGTGTGTTGCTGTTCGTTAGTACAGGCTCGTCTTATCCGAACTTCCCTTAACCGAAACCCGGGTTAAATAGGCAAATAGGGCTGTTCCGTGATTTTACGCCAACACGGTAAACGTGGGGAGGAGCGGGAGGTTGTTTTGTTAGAAAATACAACTACTGTGATTTTTTACAGTAGAACAGGTTTTATGTGGTTTTACTTGAAGTAATATGCATTAGGACACTTAGAATGACTCATCCCAAATGGTTCCGCCCCCATTATTTCGGATAAGCGGGAGTTTTATTGTACTTAGTCATTACGTTCTGTCCCTGTAGTTCTCAGCAATGGTGTTAACATCTGATCAGAGCTTAGCGTACTTTTACAGTGCGAGACAATTTGCAACCATTGTAAGAACTTGAGGGGTATATAGCATTAACATGAACATATGATGTTAGTGTTATATTTTATATTGTAGGCGAGAACAGGGTTGTAAAGGGTAAGGAAATGGAGATCCTGTAACTTGGAACATTTTAGGATGACAATCAGGAGCGTGGCCAGGGAAATGGTTTGGAGGGGGCACAACCCGAAGGGTCAGTTGTCGGATCTCCCACGAGGAAATTTTAAATATGTTTATCTCTAGAAATTTTATATAATGCTATTTTGGCACCTAAAATTACAGAATTGTTGTGATTTCGGGAAGCTGTTTTGCTAAAAACTTGCGCTGTTTTATAGGTTAATGTTTTTTGCTAATATTATTAGCTTTGGGGTCACTTGCCCCCCCCTGGCTTTGCTACTGATGACAATTACTTGTTACAGCTTAATCACAATGACTAAAAAAGGTTTAGCTTTTTGCATACACTTTAAAAAATAAAAACCTCTGTACGAGCATTTAAAACCATTACATAGATGTGCATTAAAAAGCTGTTGATACGCATTTCAATTTATTTTTAATATTTATTTTCTACTCACAGATTGCTGAGATAAATGTCTACCCGCTTACATGTTCTTTGTCTCGACCAATCTTCGAAATTACCCCTTTCGGCACAACCTTTTCTAAATCTCTTGAAGAACATGGTCATTTCAGGTGAGCAACGAACAAATTACTTATTAAAATAAAACGATACATTATATTGTATGTTAGTCATTTAAAAATTACTTTTTGTTTTGATTTCTCAATCAATATAAATTATTTTATGCTAAGTAAAATGTTAGTTAATAGCAGAGGTGGACAGCGAAAGTGAATTTTATTCATTGTATTTCGTGAATAAATTTGGCTGATGTTTAAATTTATAGGGTTTTCTTTTCTCTTTTGAAGTAGTAAGTTTCTTTTCTTACTTGAAGTAAGTCCATCGTCCTTCACAACGTAAAATCTTTGCACTGCACGTTCTAAGTCCGATGTTTCCATAAAGTCACAAAACATTGCCCATTGCTGTCAATTTGTTTGTGATTTCCTCAAGAAAGTGTTTATTCTTGAAGTTTAGAGTACGTATTAGTTTCCACTGAGGGTACAGACACAGGCAAATCTAATTTCAGTTATTTCAATGATTTATTGAATCTTTTCAGTAAAATTAATAATAACAATAAAAGCTAATAAATTACCGGCAACCGACAAAGTCTGGAGTCATGTGCCGAATAAAGAGAAAAGTCTTCTTGGGTAAGCTTTACTTTATCAATACATTTATACACTAAAAACGTTTCCTAATTATTTCCTTAGGAAGTTCTGGTACATACGTCACAACGTGTGGGTTAGGGTTTGTTGCCTAAAGATGTCCTAAGGGGGTAAATCTAGCTCTAGCCTTGCACATTATTACGTCACATACGCCCTTAACCTATGGAAATCCTGCACTTCTTATTTACAAAAATTGTCAATGTTTAATTTGCCTTGCATTTATATTACTCTCTTTAGACAAAAATACAAATACTTAAGTACATGAAATTCATTTTGTGGAAATAACTATAAACGGAAATTTGGAATATATAACATTAACTAGGGGCATGTAGGGGTAAATGTTAATATTCATATTTAAACAAATTTTACACTTTTGTATAATTTTATATTTATACAAATTAAATGTAATATAATTTGAGTTTTTCATAACAAATTTTCCTTATAAACAATATTTTTTGTAAATGAGTTTTGTAAAATGTTTGTTTACAAATCATACTTAGCTGTTTTTCATTGGAATGTATATCGTAAGGAGAATTTTGATAACTTTAACTTCTTCAAAACCTTATAAATGTTGTAAATTGTGAAAAGCCTATACTTCTTGCGTTTAAATAAGCATTTAATATAAGCGTTTAAATAGGAAATAAAAAAATATATACTTGTAGCAGCTATCAAAACCTAAGCGCAAAAGGTTTTTTAATTTTTGGCTCTACAAGAATACCTACAAGATATTTGTTTATGGCAGTGCTTCGCCACAAAATGTTTTCAAGGTCACTACATTGACAAGGACTCCTCAAATTCTTAAACTTAAATTGTAGATTACACACAAAATAATTGGAGTTATATTACTTATTAGTAAGTAATTTATGGTTTGCCTATCCGCTTACGTTAAGGTAGAAACTATTCTTACATATGAATAATAAATTTGATGCTACCACAAGTTTATTACAAATACATTCAAGAAGTGCTTTATTTTTATTTATAATTATTTACCACATGCTACAACTCCTAGATTCAGGAGGAATTTAATAATCTTATTTATATTAATATTTTTTCGGAACAAGGAGTTAATGGAATAAAAAAAGTATCACAAGTTTGATTTTTTGCGATAAACAGAGAAAAAATATAATAATTATATTATAACTCAACAAGTATTATAAAATGCAATTACACATTCTCACAACTTAACAACAATTGAATCTGTCCTTTGAAATAATGATTTTGGAGAAATGTTAGCTTCCATACTTCACACCTCTAGTCATACCGCACATGTCCTAACCATACCGCTAGCAGATTCTTATATTTACTTTTCATGAAGCACCTACTAGTGAAATAAAAATATTTCAATTTCAGTGACATGCCCTAGATCCTTAAGACATTGCCAGCGGACCTCTAGGGGTTTTTGAACCACTACTTTAGAGGTAAATAGTGTAGAACTGTCCTCAGAAGTAAATATATTTGCGGAATGGGAGTTTTCTAGTGCCGTTTCATACTTCGTTGAAGCCGCTACAGTGTGCCTGCTTCATTGGCGTGATAAGAAAGAAACGTTCATAGCTATTATCAAAGTAAAACAATCCGGATATGATGCACTAACAATACAAATAAACCATTTGAGGGACTCTCAAACTATGTCAGAACTGGGCCGTGTGTCATATAATTTTCACACCGCTGCCACAGCCCCGACCTCCCACGAAAGTTTATTATTGTGACCTCAAAATGTTTAATTTTGCGTTTTTCATTTTGCCATAAAACTACATGGAACATTACATTGTTTTACTTTTCAGGAGAAAAGAACCTATTATAATATAGTAGGGGTGGAACGGTTCCGAAACTTTTCGATTTCGTTACCAATTTTGATTCTAAACGTTTTCATTCGACTCTACATTCTTAGGTTGATTCTCGATTCTTTTAAGTTATGTATGCCTCCATTATATTACCTAATAATAATTTAGCTTACACCTCGCTCATATGGTGAAGCATTTTGGGAACTCTGATTTAATGTAATAGGCTACACAAAACTTTCTTTGTTATAATTTATGAATAGGAATATCTGAAAGCAAGACAAACATATCGGATAAAAGTGACAAATAAACGGATCATGAATGCTTGTGGTCCATAGCGGATGATTAGTTATTTTCCCAAGAAATTACACTGTTCACGAATTTTAACATTTGTAAAAAACAAGAATCGGAATCGGCTTTTTAATCAATGCAGAATCGAGTATCGACTCTCACTTGATACTATTACAATCAACGATTCTTGGAATCGAAAATCGGAATCAGCGACTTTTAACAAAATTTGTGTTGCGTCATCTACGTATTGAAGTCAGTAAAAAAAAGTCAGTAAGATTTGTATTTCAGATGTAGAAGCAAAACAGTGACTAATTTTCAAGTTATCAAGGTCAAACTTGAATGTTTTAAATTGTCGGGTTTAGAAAATTCTAAAGAAATCAAAATTCTAAAATTTAAGCCTAAAGTCAGAAATGAATTGACATATATAAAAAAAGCATAAAGATAGTGAAATTAATAACTTGTTATACATTCGATCTTTTGAATTTTAAAAACTAATTTTGCAGTAACACGTAAAACAGTAGAGCAAAGAATGGAGGCAGAAGAGCAATAACCAACTCAAAATAATAAAGAGGGCAGGGCATAATCGGATCACAAAGTAGATCGTCCAAAACAACCTGGGATGTCTGTACCAAACTAGTACCAAGATTTACAAGGACGCTGGAACCTGCTCTGTTATAAAAGGTTAGAGCTTTCTTCTTTCTTTCAAATAAGTAAACAATTTAATTTTTGGGGTTAGAATTGAAAATAAAATAATTTCTTTTGAAGTAAATTTTCATGAAAATGTAACGTATTTGAGTATAGTGGCTTTATCTTGTTAGAACGAATAAACCCTGAAAACAAATGCGACGTCATACTGGTTTACTTATATATATTTCAGCTTAACATATATAATTGAGCTACTTGCAAGAAACTAAACTTATGGAAAGAACTTATAAAAGACGTTATAAATTTTTCATTGAAATTTTGTTGTTTTGTAGAAAAGAGAGATGAATTAAGTTTACAAAATTACTAAAGAATTTAAAATGTTTTATTTGTACAACTTTCACAAGATCTAGAATTACTGGACATGGGTGACCTAGCTCCCATTGATGACATTGTCAATTCATTTACAAAATCAGTTATGAATGTTGCCGGAAAGGCAATTCCAAAAACCTCATTCAAACCTCGACGACCACCTGTTCCGTGGTAGAATGATGAATCTTTCGTGTACGAAGAAAACCTTTGAACAAGTTCAAAAGACATCCAACGAGTGAAAACCTGGTAAAACATAAAATCTTCCCTGCGAAAGCACGGAGAATATTTAGGCAATGTAAACGAGAATAATGGTCACAGTACGTTGGCATTTGTACAAGAACTGCAGCTCCATTTACATGGATGAAATTACGATACGTCTGTGGCACTTCCATTTACTTAGGAACTTGTTAAATCTTTGCCCATTTCTGTTCCACGGTATTTGGTTTAGTAATCTCTAATGTAATTTACTTCGTCGGTTATTCGGTCACCTATATCATCATTAGGTTTAGAGAGCTTAGGTAATTCTTCCTTGGAAGCAATAGTTCACAGATAAACATGGCTACAATAAGATTTCTTATATTTATAAAATATGACGCAACAAAATATTTCTTAAGCCACTACAACGGGTAACCTCAAAAAAAAAATTAAAAAATATTAAAAGGTACCATTTACAAACTACTATATATTTTCTATATATAATCATGTTTACACTCGCAGAATGGTTTATGTTGCATGACTCCGGGAAGAACCAGAATCACTGGAATATGAGGAGTCTCCCGAGGGATCTGATGGCAGTTTAAAGCATGTCGTTCATCATTATTGATATGCTTCTCTGGGATAACGGAGTCATTCCTTGGTGGTTTATTTTGAATGTTAGGAAGACCATAGGCATTGCGCTACGTTTTTTAAAAGTTCTCGAACCTACAAAAATTTAATAATAACTAAATATGTAAATACAAATCGTAAAAAAATATTTATATTACAGTAGTGAATTAAATCGTACAGCAATAAAACAAACGCTGTAATTACATTACCTTGGTTTCCTAAGGACATTTTGAATCATATTTTCATAGTTTGAAAGAAAAAAATATGAAGCTTAAAAACTTTTGGAGACTTTGTAAGTTTTAATCAACATATTTAACTTAATTTTACTTATATAAATATTTATTCAATTACTTTAGACTGTAGATGAAATAACAATTCAGTACAATCATTTTTCACTTGCCTACAATTGACGTTGCATCCAGAATATCGTTTTTGTTTTATTAATTAATCCAGTTTTCAATTATTTCCATAAAGCATTTATCATTTCCTTTTCACCAAATATTCTTCTCTCTACATACTTCTCGGCAACTATTCCTAGTCTGTGTTGAGTCTGTGTTGAGTGTGTGTGTGAGTGTGTGTGTGTGTGTGTGTGTGTGTGTGTGTGTGTGTGTGTGTGTGTGTGTGTGTGTGTGTGTGTGTCTGTGTGTGTGTGTGTGTGTGTGTGTGTTTGTGTGTGTGGGTTCAGAATGACACAACTAATATTGAATAAGTGATGTATTCTTACGTGATGTAAGACATTGACAGAATGTTTTCCTCCCGGGATGCGCGTATTTCAGATCTAGAAGCAGAACGGTGACTAATTTTCAAGATTAAATTTTAATTTTTTAAATTTTCGGGTCAAGAAAAGTCTAAAGAAATCCAAATTCTAAAATTTAAGCTTAAATTCGGAAATGAATTGACATTGATAAAAAAATGTATAAAGACAGTGAAATTTATAACTTTTAATAAATTCGAATTTTTGAATTTTAAAAACTAAATTTGTGGTAACACGTAAAACAGTGAAGAAAGAATGGAGGCAGAAGAGCGATAACCAACTCGAAATAATACAGAGGGAAGGACTCAATCGAATCACAAAGTAGATCGGCCAAAACAAACTTGGAAAGTCTATTCCAAATTAGTAACAAGATTTACAAGGATGCTGGTACCTGCTGGAGTTATAAAAGGTTAGAGCTATCTTATTTCTTTCCAATAAGTATAAAGTTTATAGGTTACAATTGAAAATAAACAAATTCATTTCGACGTCAGTTTTCATGAAAATATGTTTTTGAGTATAGTGGATTTATCTTGTTAGAACGAATAAAACCTGAGCTAAATGGGACGACATACTGGTTTACGACATTAAACCAAGATGGCGGTATTAAACTAGTCAGATGTAAAGAAACGTTTAGAAATAGTCAAAATTTGAAATAATTCACTTCAACCTTAAATAAAGATAATTTATTTAAATGAGTACACAAATTAAAACAAGTAAAAATGTTTGTAAAATGTTGAAAATTAAGAAGTAAAGAGTTTTTTACAAAAATGTCAGGAGTACAAGAGGAACCTTAACATATAATTGTACTACATCTAGGGAACTGAACTGATGGAAATTTGTTTATATAAAATAGTTATTATGTGTACAGGGTTTTTGATTTAGAAATAAATATGGTTCTAATTATGTTCTTGTAATTTAAAAATGAAATAGTTAGTTGTTTGTTAGGAATTAGGGCAGTTGTTAAATCAGTTGTAAATCCAATATATACAAAGCCAGTTAGAAATAAACAAAATTTAAGGTCATGCAGAAATGTCAGGCAACAAAAACGAAATGTTTGAAATAATTCATATGTACTTTAAATAAGGGTTTGAAATAAATTATATTCATGCTTAATTTAATATGTTTTGACAAATAAAATCACTGTTAAGATTAAAGAAGAAACTTTAAAAATAGGACAAAATTAAAAATAATTTTGCCTGAACCTTTTGTTTAGTATCCAGGGCCCATAAATATTAATTCAGAAGGAAATATCATTAAGGGTTTATGCTTAGATAGGAAATAGGATTAATCATCCTTGAAGTAATAACCATAGCAAACGAAATTGAATGTTATTATAAAATCATAGAAATAAGTTATTGTTTTGGCAATATACAAAGAAAGAATAAGAGGATTTTCAGCTTAGTTATTTGATTACAAATGTGAAAAATTCTGATATAATTATGATATATAAATACTTGCAATTTTGTTATATAATCTTGATTTATTAAATATGTGTGATTCTCTAATAAAATTTCTATTTTTTTCGAAATTATGTTATTTTGGGTTTTGTGTGAAAAATTATGTGTTTTCCAGTTGTTATTTTATGTGGAATTATAAATGTACTACTACGAATTCACTACGGTAAATTAGATAAAAGACTCATTAAAAGATAAAAATGTCATTAAAAGTTTGTGGTTTTGTAGAAAAGAGAGATAAATTAAATTTACAAAATTACTAAAGAGTTTTAAAATTTTTTATTTGTACGATTTCCACAAGATCTAGAACCAATGGACGTGAGTGACCTGGCTCCTGTTGATGACATTATCAATTCATTTACAAAAACTGTTTTGATTGCTGCCGAAAACCTCATCCAAACCACGACGCCCACCTGTTCCCTGGTGGAATGATGAATCTTTCGTGTACGAAGAAAAGCTTTGAACAAGTGCAAAAGAAATCTAACGAGTAAAAACCTGGTAAAATATAAAATCTTCCTTGCGAAAACACGGAGAATATTAAGCAATGTAACGAGAATAATGGTCACAGTACGTTCGCACTTTTACAAGAACAACAGCTCCATCTACATGGAAGAAATTACAATACTTTCTTTCTTGGCATTTCCTTTCCGATGCCATTAATTTCATTAAGGTATCCGGATTGAGTTTCGACCACTGAAAATGCCAATGTGCTGACGTTATCGGCATCAAAATATTCTTAATCTTCTGCATACAAAGATGCTTTCCAGGTCTACAAGCGTAAACAGGAAGCTTTAACTTTCACTGTTGGATTGTCTGGAGGTTCTTGTTTGAATATCCATTTCTCTCTTGACGAACTAGAGTCAGCTCTCTCGTCAACGAAAGATTCAGCTCCAGGTCTGGATTATATTGTACACTCCAAGATTAATCATCTTCCCCCATCGACAAAACAAGCTCTCCTTCGAATATACAACCGTATATTCAAAGAGCACGATTTTCCCAATGCAGTCCTGTTACAATTCTCTTATAATTCCTAATAATTCCTCTTTTAAAACAAGGAAAGGTCAAAACTAATCCCAGCAGCTACAGACCCATCTTTTTCTGACCAGCTGCTTATGCAAACTAATGGAGAAGATGGTCAACCGATGTCTTGTCTGGTACCTAAAACAAACAAACTTCTTTCTAACGTTCAGTGTGGTTCCAGACAAGGACGTTCAACAGTGTGTGTGTGTGTGTGTGTGTGTGTGTGTGTGTGTGTGTGTGTGTGTGTGTGTGTGTGTGTGTGTGTGTGTGTGTGTGTAGGTGTGTGTGTGTGTGTGTGTGTGTGTGTGTGTGTGTGTGTGTGTGTGTGTGTGTGTGTGTATGTGTGTGTGTGTGTGTGTGTGTGTATGTGTGTGTGTGGGTGGGTGTGTGTGTATCTGTGTTGTGTGTGTGTGTCTGTGTCTGTGTTGAGTGTGTGTGTGTGTGTGTGTGTGTGTGTGTGTGTGTGTGTGTATGTGTGTGTGAAAGAGAGAGAGAGAGAGTGAGAGAGTTTGTGTGTTAGTCTATTTTCAGAAATACTTGTATATAAACTTTCCAGGTGTTTTTAACAAATTCTGCTCAGTTGAATAGGTTGATGCTGATAATTCTCCTCTTTCAACTTAATCACTTACAATATTTAATATACAATTATCAATATTCAATAGTATCAGGCTTATACTTTATTGTACACACTCTAATTCCCTTAAGGAAATGCATTAAGACACAAAATAGAGTGCAATATTTCTTTATAACCAGACAATAAATTATAATTTGCTGAGAAATATCAGTAAGTTGGGATTTTAGTCCAGGTGAAGAATTCGATTTTAAAAATTATTAGATTTTATTTTATTTATCATTGTTTGTAGTTTCTATTTAAATTTTATCGCATAGGTCCTAACTGTACATAGGCTATAAATATATGCATTTAGCATATCGTTTATTTCTATATTTATAGGTATGTACATTGAAAAGGTAAACATAACCTCTAAATTTAGAGGAAAACCGTTGTTTAGCCTAAATGAAATTATTTGTTTCAGATGAGGATTCACGCATGAACTAATAGAGGTTTACACGTGCCGCAAGCTGGATCTAAAGTTTTACTCTAGAAAGGAAAATGGCGTGTAGACGTTTACACTTGGAAGAAGAATAGAAGAACTTGGACTCAAGATAATGGGAAAGGTAAATTTATTATACTATAAAGTAAAAATATCTAGCTTCATATTTACTCTTATAGGTTCATTTGGCTTTAGATTTAGCGTTGTGGGATGTATTTTGTCGAGACACAACCTGAATTTTAACAACGTAATTGCTCCTTGTTCAAAAAATTTAGCGCACCTAATAAAAAATTTTTTTCTTACATTTTATCGCTAGCGGTCTTGATTTTGCAAAAAAATAATCAATAACTGAGTAACGCATTAAAGAAACGCAAAGAATTTATTTAAAAAATATGGAAATTTTTGCCTGACATTTCTTTCTATCGTCTTCTGATTTGCTTAAAGCGACGTGTTGAGTTGAACCGATATTCCTTCGTGCAAAGTGGAGCATCCCTGCTTGGACTCACTTACAACAGAGATAATAAATTGTTCTCTCTTAGAGACTGCAATACAATTTAAAGAGACGACTTCACGGACCTTGAGATTTCACAGTATTGATAGTTGTTTAGTGTGTGCAATTCAATTTGTCAGTTTAAAAAGGTTTAACAATTCGTAAACGAATAACAAGACGGCAAGGTATGAGCTTTAACACAAATCAGTAATGAATAATGGAACTAACGCTGTGTGCTGTTCCTCACCCTACTATGGAAAAAGTACTTTTATAGCACAATAGTATTCTCTATTGAGAACTGCCTTACTGCTAAGAACGTGTGTATTGTAAACTTGTGACGCGTTATTGTGGTAATATGTCTTTTACCAACATGTATTTCAGTAAATTTTATCAATTTACATCTTGTGAGATTTTGTAATCTTTTCAGTTTATTTTAAACCTCTCATATATAATTGATAGTTGTAAGGTCAGTGATCCCATTGCTCGCGCGTTTAGGGTCGTCGGTTTCTTATCTTTTGTTTTACAATAAGTTTTTTTTGTTCGTTGCTATTTTTTTATAATGCTACGGTTTTAAAAATCTCGACTAAAATAGCATTCGTGATTACTTTTATATTGCATGTTCCTATAAATTACTTCTTCTTGTAGATAACCATTCTTTTCTTGTAGACAACACTTACTTGTAGATTACTTTTTACTATAGATTACTTTTTCTTGTAGATTAGGTTTGATTGTATATTACATTTTTGTGTAAATTCCCTTTTTTTAGATTAATTTTTCTCGTAGGAAACCTAATCTTGTAATCTAACTTCTTTGTCTTTGAGTGAGGTATCAGAACTTTGCTGGTATAACCCTTTATTCCCGTAGATAAAGAGTGTTTAAATGGTAGTTGATTTCAATTTACATGTAGAATTATTACTTCCTAGGCATGCAATGGTGTTCACATGACCTCTAATGCTGCATATAGCTAACAAACAGTGAAGTATGTTTAAATATTGGCATTATCGTTTTACCAATAAACCCATTATAAACCTATTTCAACTTCTCCATTAGTGTCAAGTTCACTGGGCAGTTGTTTTTCCATCACCGAGTCTTTTTCCCTTCCACGTGAAGTTTTTTTATGTTTCTGACTATAAATAAATGTTGTTCCTAACTTCAACTTGAAACCTCTTTTTGTACGTGATAATTGTTTTCACGTGTTCATTCTAAAGTGTACCATTCCACACATGCTTAGACCTACTCTCTGTACAGCTTTATTAAATACATTCTTAAAGTCAAATAATTGACATTGCGCTGGATAAAGATGCAACCTCTTCACCAACACTTCAGTGAAATGAACAAAAATCAATCTCAAATCACAATGTTTTTTAAAGTAGAAAAAAAGTTCTAGTTATCGTCAGCATCACTAAACGTAAGAAACCGTTCTATTTCGAGTCTTTTCCACTTTCAGATGAAGATGTTTCTGAGTAAATCTCTCTTTTTCTCAGCTTCAACTTAAAACTTCTTTTCGTACGTAGTATTTTTTTAACGGGTAGATTGTGAAGTCCACCATTTCACACATACATACTCTCTGGACAGCTATATTAAATAAGTTTTCAAAGTCAAATAATCGCCTTGATTGTTTGATAACAAACATAAGTTGTTGGTAGCTACAAGGGGAAAGAAGTACTGTACACTACGTGATGGGAAGTACAAACAGCAATCCCAATGGCTCTTCTGTACATAACAATACTTATGTACTGTACTGTAATATTTTACTATACAGTACTGTACATAACTATACAGTATATAATGTACTAACGCAATTCCCGTATTTAGGTATATGTACTTCTTTATACTGTAATTGTCTAGGTATAGTATTTAACACACCTCGTCCTTATTATCCGCGGTTCCACGTTTCCGTGGTAATTTTGGAGTCTATTACCCGCGGATATGGAGACGCAACTGTAATAATATTTGTCCACATTATTATGCCTGTATTTTTACCTTTATATTCCTCTCTATTTACAGTTTTAATACCTGTAATAGTTTTTATATAAAGGACAAAAACATGTTAGATTGTTTAATACAGTATTAGGCTGCAAACTTTGCCCCTTCTATTTTCCCATACGCATTCATTGACAACATTGTAGATGTAATTGTTGTAGGAAAATTGAAGGGGCTAATTCTAAGATGCAGTGTAAAGTTTAAAACCATGTAACATTAGAATTGTTTTACAAAATTACATTGTTCAAAACGTGGCAACTAATTGTTTACTACGTTGGTATTTAATAAGAGAACTCACTAGGTTTTTATGAAGCAGGTTTACTGGAATTACTTACAATTTTACCTAATAATGCCCTCTTTCGGTTAACAATGTATTTTACAAACGGATTGTAGGCTTTCCTGTGGGATCTAACACCTCACCTATATAACCCAATAAGGATTGGGGGATTTAGAATATCTGGGAAGGGTAAAACAAATTTAAGTCTATATTAACAGCTTGAGAATTATATTTTCACTGCCGTTCCTCCGAATAGAATGAGTGATGTAGTCGGTTTGTGTAATATATATACAAGAGTTATGATAGAAATATATAATTTAGGGTTCTCCTAAAGAGTGTAATAGCCTACCTTCGTAGACTTTACCTGGTTTGTGTTACAACCATCCAACAACCAAATCCATCCTTATAACATACATTGTAGCTATATATATTTGTATTATATAAAAGGGGTGTGTTTTATATAAACCTCCGGTGTATAGAGTTTGTGTGTGTAACAAAATTATTTTAAAATTTTTGCAAATTTGTGTAACCTTGTAATTAGGTTTCGTGTTTACGTTGACTTTGTACATCCTCAGGTATAAGGTTTTAGCAACTTTGGTGACGTAACATAGATATAATGCTGCCAATACTATATAAAACTAAGTCTATAACGACTCAAAGTAACACATTGTCAGAAGTTATAAAATTAGTTTAATTTAAGCGTCTCTAAGGATTGCTTGAAATGTGCTTTCTGCGCAGCTGTACCAAGTTAGAATAAAATGTTGACGTAGATAGTAATTGTCCTAGCCGTTACATCGTGGTCGAATGTTGTCAAGATAAAACTGTAAATACTATGTTAGAAAATATTAAACAACATGACCAACTCCACGGTAAAAGTGTCAGTCCGCTCTGGGTGAAGCTGAAACAAAGCTCCCAGGGTAAGACATGTAAAACAGAGCTTTTCCTCTTATTCGTGAGTGTGTAGTTCCTGTAAAACGTTGGAACAAAGCAGTTTTGCGTAACACGTAGATTAATAGTTTAAATGTAACGTAGAACGACGAGGTGATAATGGATTTTCAAAATTTTGTACTAAAGGTAGTTGCATTATTTTCGATGAAATTAGTTTCTAAATATCGATAAAAAATCGGATTTCCTGTTACATACGTAGATTGTAGCTGTATTTAACATAGAATGACGTGGTCCCAATAGTTTTGCAAAATTGTGAACAGTTATTTACATTTGTTCCACGTAATATATTGTTTTTTCATATTTTTCTAAGCTCTGGTTGGAAACCCCTGAGACCACCCAGCCCTCGTGGCATCCAGCCTCTAGGGAGCTACCTTCGTCTCATTGCGTTGCGGTTAGTATCCCTACCGCGAGTGAAGGAAACGGGATTGATTGCCCATGTACCAAGCTTATAAGCTCTTTCCATGGAGAATCAGGAGATAGTGAAATGAAACAGTACGGCGAGTGTCAGGCTAAGAGCGTGATGAATAAACCAGATAAAAAAGAAAACCTGCTGGAAAAATCCATGATGAGTTGGATCATCTTTTGCTATGAGATAAGGAGGGGTATTACCTTACAAATACCTTGTTAGTGAGGCTATGGCAGGAATAACATGCACCTCTTCTTCTGCTGCCTACTCGAAACTGAAAAGCCATGCAATCAAATTAGTACTACTATGGGGGCACTACATATATTTATTTATTTATTCTTTGCATTATGTTTAAAGGTGAAAGCTTAGGTTAGATTAGGTTAGGTTAAGTTAGGTTAGGTTAAGTTAGGATAGGTTAGGTTAGGTTAGGTTAGGTTAGATTAGGTTAGGTAAGGTCCCTGGGGACAGCAGCCGTCTGTGTGTGTCGTGGGTGGGGTCATATCTACCCAGTGTGGATGTTGAATGTACGTGTGCCTGTTTGTAGAGCCTTGTTGCTAAGTGTCGGAGGTGTTGTTTGATGAAAGGCACTTCCAACTCAGCGTGAAGCAGTGTTAATCTTGTACATCTAGGTTCCTTCGTGATTACTCGCAAAACCTTGTTTTGGAATAGCTAGAACCTGCGTATGTGTGAGTTGCCTGCATGGCCCCAGACGGGTGATGCGTAAGTGAGTATGCTGCGCAACATAGATACGTATATAGTAGTGGCCGCTCGTAGTGAAAGTGGGCTTGTTCAGTTAAGCATAGGATATAGTTGTGTTAAAGTAATTGTTGCTTTCTTTAACGTGTCGGTAATGTGAGGATCCCAAGTCAGGCCCCTGTGAGTATGTCTCCAAGATATTTGACCAGATTCCCCCCGTGAAAGTCCTCTCCTAATAGTTTTAGTGGTGTGTTGAGTTTTTGTGCCCTATGTTTAGAGAGAAGCAGGGCCTTGCACTTGCCCACGTTCACCCTGACTCTACAGTAGCTCAGCCATGGTTCCAGTGCTGTGAAAAGTGTTCATGTAAATTTGAGTGTATTAGATGTGGTTGCCATGACTGAGCGGATAACGCGGTGTCATCTGCAAATATGGTTACTTGTATGTTCAGTGTTGTCGGTATGTCGTTGATGTAGATGTTGAAAAATATGATCGCAATAATTGAGCCCTGAGGGACTCCGGCCGGTATAATCCGTAGTGTAGATTGAGCCTAAACTTACGGTTGGACAGGTATGAGCTAACTAGGTGTATAAACCCATCTGGAAAGCCATAGTGTCATAGTTTCACTAAGAGCCCGTTGTGCCAGACCCGGTCAAAGGCCTTTTCAATGTCCAGGAAGACTACCCCAGTCGAGCAGTAATTGTTGAAACAATTGCTTGCTTGCTCCACCAGTCTCATCAGCTGATGCGTAGCTGAGTATTTTGTCCCAAAGCCAAATTTCTCTGGCCTCAGTATGTTGTGTGTGTGGATATGCTTGTTGATATGTTTAAGCAGGTTTTTTTCAAATACCTTTCCCATCGTATTCAACAAGCTTATTGCTCTGTATGAGTCAGGTTTGCTGTGGTCTTTTCCCGATTTTGGGAAAGACCAAGATCTTGGCCTAATTACAAGTGCACGGGAAGTGTTGTGTCCGGAGTATAGCATTGTAGATGATTGAGAGAAAAGTGACCGCTTTCTCCGAGAGGTTTTTCAGCGTTGTGTTGGTGATGGTGTCTGGTCCAAGAGTTTTTCTGGATTTTGTGAGATTTATCTTTGTGATAGTAGTGTCAGTGTTTGGTTAATGTAATAGACAAACTGCACTGTTTCTAAATCTACTTAAAGTGTAACGGTTGCATCAGCTGTTTGGTCGTTTGGAGTGGAGTACTGTCCAGCTGGGACCGGAATAACTCCCCGTCAGCCAGTCTGTATTCTAGCACCTTACTTAGCTCTCTGCGAACAGGGCTTCCAGAAACCGCCATTACCACGGAGTAGTGATCTGAATTCAGATCTCTATCGACGTGAAGTTGCGGTGACAATAGCAAACCTTTCGCAATAGCTGTATCCAAAATGTCTTCGTGTGGTAAGTGGTGTGTTGTTTGTTGGTTCAGGAGGTGCCAGCAGTATAGCTGTTGTGTTTTGTATGAAGGTTTGGAGTTGCCGGCCTCCTGTGTTTATTGACTTACAGCCCCAGCATGTGTGTTTAGAAATCAGGTTCTTTAGAATTTAGGCGATTATTATCCTACTGGAGGTTTGTAGAAGGACTTCTAAATCGCGAGTGTAATCAACAGAATCCGGGGGTTTGTAAGTTGATACAAGTGTTGTGGTGCTACCGTTGAGCTCAAGCCTAATAGCTGTTGCTTCAATGCATGTGATTGTGGGCAGTAACAATTCAAAATATTTAATACGTATATCTATTATTATAGCTGTACCGACGCGGCTTCTAGTCTTCCTGTCAGTGCCGTAAACTTTAAAGACTTGGAGGTTTAGGTGTTTCTGTAATAATCGCTAGTTTATAGTCGGTTCTGGTATAATGAAAATCTAGTGTTAAATATTTGCAGAGATATGACTGTTTTAAAACGACTTTCAAGTGCAATCAGAATATGTAGTCTGGCTGTTTTATCATTTTAAACACGTACAACTCTTAGCGGCTTTTAAACTTTCACAACTATTTTCTTTACTGATTTCTTTACTGTCTTTTTAGTTGCATAAAAGTAAAAAAAAAAAATTACATTACTTTTTCGTGGACTATTTTTTTATAAATAAGTTTACCATCAAATATGTTCATCAGAAGATGAGAAAGGAATAAAGAAACGATTTATCAAATTTAGAGCTCGACGTCATGAACAGTTAGGAATTGCACGCGTTTATAGTAATTAAAACATCATTTTACTCTGATTTTACATTTCCAGGTTTGCACTATGCAAACCTGTTTTTTAAACCGCCATATCTCTGTTAATATTCAGCCCTACAAGATGTTTCCTATACGAAATGAAATAAAGATATCTGTAATTTTATCCGCTGTATTTAGTTTTTAAATAACACGTATCGCTCTTTAGCCGGTAAACACCTCCCTTTTCCCGGGGGTAAGCAACACTGTCCACTTCGTGCTATAATGTTCACCTATTCCTTCTAGCAAGGGACAACTAGGACATGTCCCTAATTCCACCGAACCTCCCTTATCCTTCATTCTAAAAGGGATATCAGGGTAAACACCCTTTAATACCTGAATAAAGTAGTGGTTTTTTCCAAGTGATAACAATAGTAGTAAATTAATAAACCTTAAGATGAACAACATGTGTCCTGCAAGTCTCAATAAAAAGTGCATCTGTCTCAGGTACGCACCTCGGACACATGATATAATGATCTTCCACATGTCCTGCACCAAGGCCAGTCTAGTCAAACTTTTGTGAAAGCCTTTAACTTAAAACAGTTTGTTAATATAAAAAACCGCCACAGTTAACTTGACAAGTAATCTAAACAAACATACTTTAAAGTCAATTCGTACTTAGGTTGAGCAATAACAATTTTATTTTAGTTACATTTTATTAAATAGCTTCCTGAACCTGTGAACTTCGTATCGCCTAAAAGTCGATGAATATTAGCTAAACTTAGTTTAGAATTTTATTAACATAATAATAGCTGAACCTATATTAGTAAATAGAGAAAAGTGTGACAATAAATGTTCTTGGCTAAATGTGTTGGAAAATAATTTTAGATTTATTGGTGTTGCCTACCAACCAGAATTTGTAATGAATTGAATGAAATATCTTAAGATACGATAAGATAAAAAGTGATATAATATGCTATTTTGGCACATAAATATTATATGTTGGATGTCATTGCTGTGTCGCCAGAAACCTTCCCAGGAATGTACTCAACAGTACATTTCCCAAAGTTCATGGCGATCGGATCAGTGGTTTAGTAACGCATAAGGCCCATACATACATACATACATAATTCAGTTTTGTATACATAGTAGACCACAATTAATATAAATAAAGTTACATACTCTATACGTTTATACAGCTGATCTACCACATAACCTATAACTGGGACGAAATAACTATATTGCATACCTTGCTGCTTTTGTGAAAAGGTTTCCCCCCATATAAAACTAAAATGAATTCATTAAAATTAATTAATGGTGTGATATTTCAAAAAACTGTAGCAAAATCAATTGACATCCACTGCAAGCGGATGAATAAAAAGTATGTTATTAATGGTTGAAATTTGTGAAAGATTCATATATGGGGAGTGGAAACTAATAGAAGGAATTAAAAAAGGTAGTTCTTTTACTAACGCCCTTTACTGAATATCTAACTTAAAATAATTAATATTTTAAAATTAAAATGGTATATATATTGGGGTGGTTAAATAAGTGGTACACACCGGTCATAAATAATTTGGGGTGTACATTGTCTTTTTTATTTTTGAAAAGTATAAAATGTTAAGATTGGTTATCCGAGGTCTAGGCAAAACCACTGAATGGAGTGGGGGATCCATGATCCTTCTAACAATCCGGATACTTTTTCGAAATATTTGTCACATTTACTCTTCTTATTTTTTCTACCATATGCAAGATTTACAGTAAAAGGAAGCATAAATAAACAACGCAATAACTTTAACTGTTTAAATATAAAACAAACCGTTCATGCTACCACACTCATTGGCAACGTATTAACTTACGTCAGTAATCATAAGGAAGAATGTCGAGACTGCCACAGCCAACTAGAGTGACGAATTCTTATCGCCGCAATCTAGACTTTGGACAACAATAGAATCACCTGTTTATTCGACCTGTGCGTTTATTAGCTTGCATGTTATATTTTCTTATTAGTTTGAAGCTTTGGTGAATGCGTTGGTAATTTGGCATTTTGTGTGAAGGTTTTCAGATTAAAAGTAAGTGTAATTGGTTTCTAATATTAATTATCTTTGAGGTTTCTTTCGTTGTTTTGTTAAATTATTTTTATCAAGCTAAATATTTTACATTAGTTATAAAGCAGAATAGTTTAATTACTCAAATAACTTTATCACGCCCTAATCACAGTTATGTAGCCTAAGTCTATAAAATTATATGTATGTTGTAGAAACAATACTGTATTTGATAAGTATTATTTGTTATTATTTCTATTCTTAACTATTACTTTATATGTGCTTAAAGGTTGTGCGAGGTTATCTTCTCCAAATTATAAATAATTGTAAATATCCTAACATGTGTGCAAAGTATTTTTGAAGCAATGTAAGATACAACTGTTCTGTTCCGTTAAAAATATCGGTTTTAATTGCCGCTTACATTTATCTGTAGCATCTTTAAAACTGAATGTAAATCTCTCGTATTCTCAACGCGGTTTGTGTTTATTAATGACAAAAACTAAGGTATTCATGGAGCCCAAATGACTGGCTTCAAATCATTTGGTTTATTTAAGTGAAAATTCTTAAAATTAATAATTCTGAAAAACTATCATTATAAAGTAAAAGAATATTAAGTTAAAAATTCTTTTTTTCTCTTTTACTTAAATGCTCACACATAATTAGGCTAGGCTCTATTTTACAAACATAATTCTTGATATTAGTTATAAAGTCTTTTTATTGTTTTTAATAACACAAATATATTACATTAACAATTAAATAAAAAAAAATATAAAAGAAGGATTATGCTTAAATAAAAATGTGAGGAATTTTATCCGAAAAAGTCTTTAAAAATTCCTTTGAAACAGGGTAGTATGTTCCATGCCCTATGTTTACCTGCAATTGCACTCTATTTTCTTGTACTCTAGATACAACATTTTAATGCACAGTATTTTGTTTATTCAAGTTTACCTTATGATGTTTCAGTTCTTAACAAAGAATGGTATTGTAATGTTATCGGAGCTAGTTATTTTGTAAAACTCTGTTATTTGTCAAAGTTTGTGGGGACCAACATCGACTATGAGAAATATTATTAATCATGTTTACACTCGCATAGATTGTTTTTTTAAATAAATGCGGTGGATTTGCAAGTCAGGTACAACTATTTATTTAAGTAATCACTTTTACATTCGTTTATAAATATCCGAACTTTAAATTTTCTAAATTTGTAAAAACAAAATTAATTGTCTCAGTAAGTTTTTACAATATTTAATTCTCAGTAAGTTTTTACAAATTTACAACATTTAAAGTTTGGATAAGCATATACTAATATAAAAGTGATTAATTAAGTATCACTGAAGGTAATGGACTACAAAACTCTAGTTTTTCTTTAAACAGGCAACGTTTTAATATTAGCTACATTATTGTCATTAATACATTATGTATTGCAGCCCTGATGGCAATACTGTAGCCTGTTTAAATAAATATTTGCAAGAAATCAATATATTCATCCTTGAAGGATTAAGGTATTTGGAGTGGGGGGATAAGGATAAGGATAAACCAATGCAAACATCGGGCTATACCAGCTCAAGATCGTGGTAAAAGTTTGCATTGGTATAACTGGAAATTCCTTGAAGTAAATATTTGTTACATATTATTAAATTCTTTATACTTATATGTTATAATAAAACTATACATTTAGTCCTGAGCAGACGAAAATCCTGGTTTATGGGAATGGAAGAAAGATCATTCAGGGGTATTTATCTACTCAACTTACTCCTGAGTGCGCGTGCATGTGTGTGTGTGCGTGAGTATCTCTGTAAAAGCTTTACATTTGCAGGCGATAAATAGTAGAGAGTTTCGAATCAATTCTCTTCTTAAAATGCTTCTTAGTATTAGAAGAGTCTTACAATTTGGATTGTAATTAACTTGTATTATAAATCCTGTTTTTTACGTCTTGGATCTGATAGTGGAGTTTTATAAATTTCAAGAGTAACATAAATTTGTTTGAGTTATTAATTTTACCTTTGAATTTATACCGTATTGTCAGTTTTAATTCCTTGGTTACGTATTTTACGTATGCAGTATTTAAAGTATATTCATGTTATTTGATATATTACATATTAGGTTTTTTAATACTTGATGTCGCGCGCAATCATGTAGAAGCGCAGTCTGTCAGTGATTCAATGAACTACTAAAAAGAAAACTTAATTTTATAATTGTTGCGTAGAAACGGACTTTTTGCACAACATAATATTAAGTTTATGTTAACAACCTTTGTCTTCCTGTAATGGGCGGACGTGTACGGAAGAGGAGCGATACATCTCTCCCTAAGCGCGGCGCCTGTATAAGGATGACTTCGTTAGGTGAAAAACGTTCCATATTTTTCCGCACTACAATGCTCAGTCTTTGTGCAAGATTATTGCGATTGTATTTATAAAACAAACCGCATTTTTTGTAGTTATCTTCGCACTATATCAAGAAATAAAATCGTTCCTGTTTCGATTCCGGACACGTCCAAGTACTTTTTACAGTCTGCAAAAAATGTTAAACTTTTCCGCTTTAGAACTAAATTCAGTTAGTGCCTCACAACACGGCTCATGATTTTAGACATTTTATTTATATCAAATTTTTTTTGGTAGTAATTATACGATTGTTTATTATCTTTACTTCTCTTATAATCATATGTTTTTAACCATAAGCTACTCTATATTCATACAGTAATGCTACATAGAAAAACGTTTAAAACGCATTAAAAAGATGTTACCATCAAACTCATGCACGAAAGACTCGTGTTTCATACACAATACATTGTATTTACCCTATATATGTAAATTTTGTTATATCATTGTTTTTCCTGGAGAAGCTAATACTTATTTTATTGGTGAAAAATATATAAATTAATTGTCTGCCGTATCTGAAATACTTACAATTCATTAACTTATCACCTTATGTTATAAGGGAGAGAGAAAGAGAGGGAGAGAGAGAGAGAGAGAGAGACTCGTACAAGATAAGTTTTAATTATTTATAACATGAATAATTTTATTCAAACAATTACTCATTACTATCATACAACCCACGGACAATCTAGAATAATTCAAAATTAAACATAGACTAATATAAACCTAACCATTTTGTTATGAAAGCCCCAAACAATTCGCTATTTAATCTGAATTATGGGTTTTATCCAATCATATCACCGCAAGGCGCAGTTCCTTTTATTTTTTAAAGTTGTGTTAACTTTACTGGATATATCTTTGCTTCTCTAATAACCATTAATTCATACATTTTTCTGTATAACAATTCATGCTAATGAAACATTCAAACCACTATTGGCGTTACAATCACTGTAAAACATTTTCTTTTTGACGTTACCCATTTTAACGTTTTATGAAATGTTTTATAATTATACATAAATACGCTGTACGAAAACGTACCCGTTATTGCAAGGTTGCCTGTATAAATAAATAGTTGTACCTGACTCGCAAGTCCAGAGCATTTATTTAACAATAATCTCTGCGAGTTTATACATGATTAGTAACTAAACTTATGTTCGAGGGGGTCCAATTAGATAGGCGAGGCCTGTCTCTAGGTCTTACCGTCAGCTCCTATATACTGTCATCTTGAGAAAGGTTACAACCAGCTCTAAGGTGCTTCTCTGCACGCTCGTTGCAGTCAAAACCTGACTGTCCAGAGACCCATTATCCAAGGAAACCTTTATTTCTGATTAAAATTTGGAGTATGGGTTCTTTGCACCGGACAAAACATCACTTTTTGTGGTAATGTAGAGGAAATAGCATGCAATGCTGAGGATAAAAGAAAAACCACTTTAGCTGTAACGGTGCAACTCGAAAGTGTAAATCACTTAAACCCCTTTAGAACTGGACTCTCCCAAGGCAAATCAGTCCTTGTAAACGTGGGAACATCTAGTGGCAGGATAGTTGTTAGTCAGCATTTATAATGCAGATGGCCATCAGTCACTGCGGTTTTATGTTGGATAACGCTGGCCAGAACCAGATTCACTGGAATATAAAGAGCTCCCGAGGGATTTGAGGGGAACGTAAGGCCTATTCCTCACCCTAATTGATGAGCTGCTCAGGGAGAACCAGGCCTATAGGGATTTATTTGAATATTAAGACGGACTTTGGCAATGCGCTACGTTTTTCAAAAGGTTTCGACCCTACAAAAATTCAATAATAACTAAATATGTAAATATAAAATATAAAAAATATTTATGTTACAGTAGTTAAATCATACAACAATAAAACAAACGCTGAATTTACATTACCATGGTTTCCTAAAGACATTTTGAATCATATTTTTTCAGTTTGAAAACAAAAATATGAAGCTTAAAAACTTTTGGGGACTGTGTAAGTTCTATTTAACCTATTTAACCTAATTGTTCTTATGTCACTATATATTCGTGGCCTCTAGACGGTATATCTAGTCAATTACGAATTAACCACTGTTGGAGTCGATTTAGACTTCAGATATACATAGATATATTACGTCGACATATAACCAGGCGTAGGAGAGTCTAACTAGAACATTTTGTACTTAAATAATAATGCAGTTAAATTTTATCTAGATAAATATAGTGAAAATCTTTGCTCTCGGTTAAATGCTAAGTTTCGAGGTTTCCAACTTATTGCCGAAAATGTATATATTGTTCTTTTTATCAAGACTAAGTAACTTATCGCATTGCTTAATAACTATTAAAACTATATAAATGTCCCATCAGCGTACTTTAGAATTCGTTTGTTTTGCTCGTGCATTAATTTCTGTTAGCCTAAGTATATGAATCCTTTCACTATATTTTATTTACAAATATAGACGTATATTTATGTATATTAATTGTTTATGGTAAGAGCACTGTTAGTGGAACCCATTATTCACTCTCTCTCTCTCTCTCTCTCTCTCTCTCTCTCTCTCTCTCTCTCTCTCTCTTTCCCCCTCCCTCCTACATAGACACATATATGTACACGAAGGTAATAGGTCATCTGGAATGTAAAGAACGGTTTGCTATAACTGAATAAATAAAAAAGATATCCCTAAGAAACCTTATATTCAGCATTACCCTAAATAACTTTTCTATAAAGTAAACTTAGGTGTGTAGGCCAGTGGTTACCAACAAGTTGTTTCCAAGGACCCAATGAGGGCATCGGTCGCTACATTGACAAGGTCCCCACAAATTCTTAAACCTAAATTGTAGACCACTCACATAATAATTTGAGTTATATTAGTTATTAATAAGTCACTTATGGTTAGCCTATCCACTTCCTTTAAAGTGGAAACTGTTCTTACAAAAGAATATTAAATTTGATGCTACCACAAGTTTATTACAAGTACATTCAAGAAGTTTATTTTTAATTAAGGTACAACATATAAAACTATCACATGTTAAAGTTCCTAGGTCCCGGCGAAATTTATTAAACCTATTTATATTAATATTTTGCTTGGAGTAAAGAGTTAATGAAGTAAACACAAAAATCAAATGTTTGTTATAATACGCACAATCCTGAATGTTAATCACTCTGGTTTCGCAGATTCTCATGTCATTCACTTGAAGGGCAATTGTAAAAGAGTAAATACAAAAGTAAATGCTTAAATAGGATGGCTATTCTTTACATAGGGTAGGTTTAAAACTGTTAACGTTGGATATAAGAAAGACATTTTTATTAATTTTGTTAAATTTTCAGTCCTAAAATACATAATTTCAGAGATAATACTCTGCCCTTCTTTCTATGGTTCCTCCATTGCTTTATGTTTTATATTCAAACACTCTACTTTTCGATTTAAAAGCTATCCGAAATTCGGATGAATAAAAATGTTTAATCTGTATGATAGGAGTTATTCTTTTAAAAATACCTCATATTAGTTATAAGTATTATATACATTTAAGTTGGAGCTCCCGAGGGATTTAAAAGAACCCAAAGCCTATGCATCCGTGCAAACGTGGGACCATCCAGTGGCAGAGTAGTTGTTAGTCAGCATTTATAATGCAGATGACCATCAGTCACTCCGATTATATATTGGATGATGCCGGGCAGAACCAGAATCTCTTGAATATGAGGAGCTCCCGAGGGATTTAAGGGGAACGTATGGCCTATGCCTCACCCTAATTGATGAGCTTCTTCGTTAGAACCAGGTCTGTAGTGGTTTATTTTTGAATATAAAGACGGACATAGGCAATGTCCTACGTTCCAAAAGTGACCCTACGAACATTCAATAATAACTAAATAAGTAAATATAAAAGGTAAAAAATATTTATTTTACTGTAGTTAATTAAATCGTACAACAATTAAACAAACGCTGTATATCTATTACCATGGTTTCCTAAGGAAATTTTGAATCATTTCATAGTTAGAAAGCAAAATATATGAAGCTTGAAAACTTGTTAAGACTTTGTAAGTTTCAATCAACTTAATTACCCTAATTTTGCGTATATCACTATATATTCGTGCCTTCTAGACGGTATATCTCGTCAATTACGAATAAACCACTGTTAGAGTCGAATTAGACATTATATATATATATGGACCCGCATTTACAAGGACGGATCTACCACGGTAGAGCGGAGCTGGATTCAATACAACCTTCATCCACCTTTCCAGATGGTTTACTATAAAGGCGTTTCAGCCATTTGTTATGCCTCAGGAAGGCTTTCAACTAGCACCGATACAAATAAATTGGTCTTTCTTTCTACTTCAGCGTTGCAGGCTATTTCCTCTCCAATACCTCCAAAAAGCGATGCCATCGCAATCTGCAAGGAGACCATATTCCAACTTTTACACAAAAAAGAGATTGTTTAATAATGGATTAAGCAGACAAACACGCTTAAGCTGCTTATAAAATATTTCAAGGAAGTCTCCCTTTACGTTATCCAGCTCCATAAAAAGCCTTATAAAACGACTTACTTTAATTAACATCGTAGATTCCTCTATCTGTTCTCTCTGTCTATACGATAAAGTTACGATTAATTATCTGGCCATCTCAAGCCCTTTTATCCCTTCAATACAATGATAAAGTCCTCACAACAGTGTCCTTGTTTCAATCTCCTGACGCAGAGCTCTACATGCTTTTCACGTATTCCAACTAATCAAACTAAATATTTGTCTACCTGTGCACATTTCTTTATTTACAACAAAATTTCCACTTCGTTTATTTTATTATTATTATTGAATTGGAAGTGACGTTAAATTATATTCTGCTGTTACACTACAAAAATCGCACAGCAGACAATTTTGCAAAAATATTTCGCTTTTAATAGAGCCATCTTCATCCTTATGATGAAGATAATATTAATCACCGATATTCGAGTGAAAGTGAGAGAGAGGGAGAGAGAGATACAGGGTATATATATATATATATATATATATATATATATATATATATATATATATATACATGAATTCAGAGATTACATTTTGCCCCTTATTCTATGACTCATCTATTGCTTTATGTTTTATTTCAAACACTCTACTTTTCAGTTTAAAAGCTATCCGAAATTCGGAGGAATGAAAATCGATTTGCAATGATAGGAGTTATTCTTTTAAAATTACCTCATATTAGTTATATTTAATATTTGCATTTATATTTCAGTATAATTTCGTTTAGTATCTTGATACCTCGTAATGTCTAGTTCAAGAATAATAATAATTTGTGTCTATGTGTGTGTTTAGAATGGCACAACTAATTTAGTATAACTAGTAAAACTCTAGCTTTAAAAAAAGAATTTCTTATCTTGTAGTAGTTTTATTAAAATCCAATAATGTAATTAAATAGTTTTACGGTTTGTTCCAAACTCGTATATTTGTTCAGTTAACAAAAATTTGCTGGGTTTGAGCTAAATATTGGGATCCTCATCCCATGCATGTTATGTTGATAATATTCAAATATTATAGTATAAAATTAAGGCTGCAAGTTTTAGAATTTTAATTTTGTGGTTCTTGTAAGTCTCCGCCTCTAATTCTACTACTACCGTATTATATTTCTAGGAGAAAATACATGAAATTTATTGAACTATAGATCCAAAGTATTAAAGTTCCTGTATAGATAATATGTTAATTAAAACACCAGATTTAAATCATTACCACACTAAAGCATTAAATAATAAGCCTTTCTCAAGGTTTAAACTTGCACCTCTTGACACAGTGCTTACACCACAAGTAACCGACACTGTGGCCGTTTGTTGTATTCAGTTATGTCGAGCATTTCTTTATGATAAATGTACATAACTGGACATTTTAAATGAGTAGAAACGAACTATAAGAACGTTCCTTTTAAGTTTTGTATGTTTTTCAGTAGATTTAATTTTATTAATCACTTAAACAACACTTTATGACCATCCGAACGTTGAATTTAGTAAATTTGTTAAAACTTACTGAGACAGAACGTTTTCGATCGCCTTGTGCCGATCTTCTTCAGTGTCTTCTGCTTGGAGATGTTGGGTCGAGCGGCGACGATTTTAAAGGTAGGTTTTCGATAGAATCAAAGAGTGTTTTTGATTTGTATTGTGTTTGTTAGTTTATGTTTGTACTTTGTATTTTTGGTGTCTGTTCGGGTAGTCCGGATAGTCATAAACTATTGTGTAAGTAATTAATAAGATTCACCGAACGTAATGTACTACAAAACTCAATTTTATTTGTATTATTAAATTTATTTCTAGAGCATGTTTGCATGTATGCAATCATTAGCTTTACCCTACAGTTTAATATGGTATTTATATTGTTGATTCCTTGCAACAGGCACCTTTTTTTACATTTGTTTTCAAAATATTTAACAATTTTGTGATTATTTCATTCGAAGAAAGAAACATAAAGGTGGAAACGCAGGTGTTTTCTTTGACTAAAAATACTGCCTTTAGGTTAGCAAAGGATTGAAAATTAGAAATAAATAGATTATAAAATTACCATTTCATCCTCTGTCTATATGCTGACCAAAGCTTTCCCAATTGTCACTATGATACTGTCGTTTCTCCGCTCACATCTCAGTTAGGAGAAGTACTTCATATCTTGTAAAAGTAACACTTAAGACGCTGATGTTCTTTCCTATATTATTAACGATATTCTTTATATTGTTAGAGTTATTTCCTATATTGCTAGAGCTATCCCTTATTTTGCTACAGTTATTTCCTTTCTTGCTAGAGCTATCCCTTATATTAGTAGAGTTATTGGATATATTATAATGGCTAATACTTATAATGCTAGCGTTATTTCTCATATTGCTAGAGTTATTTCCTATATTACTAGAGTTATTCCTTATATACCTAGAGTTATTTCCTAAATTGCTAGAGCTGTTCCTTATATTGGTAGATTTATTTCACATTTTATTATAGCTATCCCTTATATTTCTAGAGTTATTTCCTATATTATTAGAGCTATTCCTTATATTGCTTGAACTATCCCTTATATTGCTAGAGTTATTTCCTATATTCCTAGAGCTATTCCTTATATTGGTAGAGTTATTTCACATAATATTATAGCTATTCCTTATATTGCTAGAGATATTTCCTATTCTAATAGAGCTATTCCTTATATTGGTACAGATTTTTCAAATATTTTTATAGCTAATCTTTATTTTGTTAGAGTTATTTACTATATTACTACAGCTATTCCTTATATAGCTTGAGCTATCCCTTATATTGCTAAAGTTATTTCCCTATATTACTAGAGCTATTCCTTAAATTGGTAGATTCATTTCACATAATATTATAGCTATTCCTTATTTTGCTAGAGTAATTTCCTATATTGCTAGAGCTATCCCGTATATTGCTACAGTTATTTCCTATATTACTAGAGCTATTCCTTATATTGGTAAAGTTATTTCATATATTATTATAGGTATGCCTTATATTGCATAGAGTTATTTCTTATTTATTAGAGCTATATCTTATATTGCTAGTGTGATTCCCTATATTATTAGACCTATCCCTTATATTGCTAGAGTTATTTCCTATATTTCTAGAGCTATTACTATATTGGTAGAGTTATTTCATATATAATTATAGCTATCCCTTATATTGCTAGAGTTATGCCTTTATTGCTAGAGCTATCTCTTACATTGCTAGAGTTATTTCATTTATTTCTAGAGCTATCTCTTATATTTCTAGATTTATTTCCTATATTACTAGAGCTATTCCTTATATTGGTAGAGTTAATTCCTATATTTCTAGAGCTATCTCTTATATTGCTAGATTTTTTTGCTATATTACAGGAGGTATCCTTTATATTGCTAGAGTTATATCCTATATTACTAGAGCTAACCCTAATATTTTTCGAGTTATATCATATATTATTATAGCTATTCCTTATATTGCTAGACTTATTTTTTATTTTACTAGAGCTTTATCTTATATTGCTAGAGTTGTTTCCTATACTGCTAAAGCTATCCCTTATGTTGCTAGAGTTATTTATTATATTGCTAAAGCTATTCTTTATGTTGATAGAGCTGTTTCCTATACTGCTAGAATTAGCTCTTGTACTTGTATTTTAGAATGATGGTTGCTAAGCTTGATATTAGCTGTAAAACCAAATATTTTTCAAGAACACTTTATGTGAGCTTTATGCAAGTATAAAGGTATTAGGGTTTGCTCCTTTGTTTTATTGTGGCTGAAATCTTAAAGGGTAAATCCAATATAATTATTTTAGTTACATCATAGAGTGAATATTGACGGTGAAGATTACCATGGCAACTGTGTTTTAGGTTCAAGATTATTGAATTACATGGGATTAGATATGTGTTGAGGTATAGACACGTCCCTACAGTGAATATATAGTGTAGAGACGTGCGAGAGAGGGCGTTAGGATAGAAAAAACAGTAAATATATATATATATATATATATATATATGAACTCATATGTATGTATAATGGAAATCTTAGAAAATGTAATTATAAATTTTTACCATTGCCTTGTTTTAAAATTACTATATTTTTCTCCTTAAAATATTAGGAACGTAAAACAAATTAACACTTTTGCCATGGATAAAAACCCTTTAGTTCAAGCCTATAAAGTTGTGCTAGCATCAGGTTTAGCCTAACGTAAGCAATAACGTATAACTTTATACAACAGCTGTTTATACGTAGATGGTTGTGTAGTAGAACAACTGTTGAAATACGTAGGTTGTTATTTTACTTATTGTACATTATTAAGATAAAATTTTATTATTAATTATTTCCTTAAAAAAATTATAAATGAAATGTAATTCAATATAATAAAATCATACAAAAATAAATAAATGGTACTAAACTGAGATATATATATGTACTTAAGATGCATTAGATATTTCTTAGGAACTGATTTCTAATGAATTCGTTTAATAAAATTTGACACAGTATATATTTGTTAACCTATACACCATTCAACACTCTCCGTTAATATAATCGGAAGGCATTTAAATGCGAAAAACTACAACTTTTTAACATATAAGCTAATGCCTATGAAAGAGGTAATTAAATATTGTTTACGACGTCACAGCCACTTCCAATGGGATGTGTAATTATTTTGTGGAACATTTCAACAAAGAGAATGTACACAATCTAGAAGCAGTGATATCACGTCCGCATCTAAGACAATTTCCTAGAACTGCAAGTCGAACTTCGGACTAGTAAACAATGAACATCAGTTTGGTTTGAATAGCTTTTATACCACTAGCTTAGAGGTTATGTTCTTTTTGCTTTAATAATTCCATCTCTTCATTTCCTACGAGCTTCGTGTTAAGACTGCAAAATGAATATGATTTAGTAAGTGTTATTTAATTTATTGTAAAACCTTGCCTAATTCTATCTTTAATTTGTTTTACTAAACACTTAAGAATCTAAATCAAGTTAGCCCTTCTTAGAGTGAAGTTTCTTCAATACAAACATGTTTTACATATTTTACAATGTTTAACAGTAGAATAGCATTTATACAACCATTATCTTGTACATTTGAAAACTTTTTAATCTGGTCCTATTAGTATAATACGTATTTTATCGCTAAAACATGAAATCCGTTAATTCAAACACTTCCTGTGTAACTTATTGTAAGTTATACAAATAACTTCTCATATTTATGTCAGTTTTTTACTCTCTAATGTAAACTAATGACATTATCCTCGGGTTTATTTCAAAATGCTTATTTATATTTAATTTTACTTATACTCAATGCCCTTTACTGTTTACGTAGTATGTATGGGGACATTTAACCTTAGGCTGGGCTAGCTCCTGTAATAGAGAAGCCTGTTTGGTTTTTCATCAGACCTTTTTTAACCCTTAAAATATCTCTTGAAACTGCTTTTTTTTAAAAATTTATCCTTTATTATTTTTACCAAGATATTTGAAATATCTTTTTTTATTTTAAAAATAATAAATTAACAGGACGCGTATAAATCACAGAAGGCTATCAAGACTCCTGATTAATTCAGTTGTTAAAGTTTTAATAACAAACTCTACCTAACATTGCATGGAAAATTGTTTAAATCTTTATTACTTCAGTTGCTAACACTGATTTGATTTGTAGATAGCAACACCATTATCCTCTTTTTTACATTAATATGATACTGTCCTAAAACGTTATTTCTATACTACAGAAAAGTTATGACTTTGCCATAATGCCATTAAACGCTTTGCCATTAAAGTCTGCAATTGTTACGATTGCAAAAGTTACTGATATTGTTCTGCAATTTAACTTCTGACAAAGAATTTTTTTTTTAACTTTATTACTTTTGAAATTTAGCTTTAATTATTTTAGTACCTAAAACCCTTTAATATTTTAATATTTAAATGTAACATATAGTTAAAAGTAGTGTGTTTGAGTGTGTTTTTTTTTTTTTTTTTTTTTTTTTTCCACCCCGGAACCGCTGAAGCATTACTTCAGGGTGGTGCCTCTTATACTTCCTCCATTATATTACGGATCTAGCCATCCTTCTTTTTTACATCGTAGAATAGATTCGATGTATTTCGATGCCATATTCCAGTTGGCTTCCGATGCAATCATCGTCCGCACAAAGCTCTCTGGGGAGAGACCCGTGGCATGTGTCATCAATCGACTCCTCTGGTCTACGAATCTGGCGCACTCAAAGAAGGTGTGCCTCGAGTCATCCAGTTTGTCGCTACATATCCGGCAGTTCTGGGACAGAACTTTTCCCATCTTAAACAGGTATGCCCTAAAGTACCCGTGGCCTGTCAGGAACTGTGTGATATAGAAGTTCACTTCCCCGTGCCTGCGTTCTGTCCATTCCTTTAAGCTTCTTATCAGAAGGAACGTCCACCTACCTGACCGTTCATGATTCCATCGTTGCTGCCACTGGTTCATTGTTTGTGCTCTGGCTCGCTTGACCGCCTCTATTTTGCCTATCTCTTTACTGTTATTATATACAAATTTCCTCTCTTGAGCCAATAGGTCGATTGGCACCACACCTGCCACAACCAGCACAGCTGCCGACGAAACAGTACGGTAGGCGCTCGCTATTCTTAGCGCTCCCATTCGTTGAATCGTATCGAGTCTGGTACGGTAATTCTGTACCTTCAAAGTGTCGGCCCAGATTTCAGCACCGTAGAGCATGATGGATTGCACCGTAGACCATAGGAGTCGTCTCCTGCTTGCCCTTGGGCCACCGACGTTAGCCATCAATCATGCGAGTGACGAGGTCACAGCCACAGCCTTATCACAGGTCATGCGAAGATGTTCCCCGTACGTCAGCTTGTTGTCCAGCTTGACTCCTAAGTACTTCACCGCTCTCTTAGTGAAGAGCGTCTCCTGTCTCACAACCATTGGTACCACCATCGGCATCCTCCTTCCAGATAATAAAACTATCTCAGTCTTGGAAACGGCCAGCTGTAGACCGTGTTCTGTCATCCATAGGTTAATCCTACGCATGACCTGATTCAGCCGTACCTGCGCCAACTCAGTGCTGCGAGCTGTAATGACAGCAGCAACATCATCGGCGTAGCCCACCAGATATGCATCTTCTGGCATTTCTAATCTCAGAAGACCATCATATGCCACATTCCACAGGTCTGGTCCCAGTACCGATCCTTGGGCTGCTCCAGCTGTGATTTCCTTTGTCCACTGTCTTCCGTCAGCAGTCCAGATCAGTCGCCGATCCCTCAGGTAGTCTCTGATCACGGCCAACAGATACCTTGGAACAAAGAATTTCCGTTCCAGCGCCTCCATTATGGTCGACCATCGCACAGAGTTAAATGTGTTCTTCACATCTAACGTTACCAGCATAACAATCGGTCTGGCACCATGACACACAAGATCTCCCAATTTCCTGGCCTCTATCACCTGTTGGATCGCCGTTACTGTGGAATGCCCTTCCCTAAATCCATGCTGATTCTTGGTAAGGCCTACTGCCGCCTGTATTGCCTTTTGTAGCCTCGGTCTTATTAATTTTTCCATTACCTTTCCCAATGTGTCCAGCATGCACAACGGTCTGTAAGATTATGGATCGTCAGAGGAGCCCTTCCCTTTATTTATGAGCACAAGCCGCGCTACCTTCCACTGTGATGCGAGTATGCCTGACTTCAGACAGGCATTGTACATGTCCAGTAGAGGGCTTGATTGTGCTCGAACCACCACCTTCAATGCCTCTGGTGGGATTCCGTCTGGTCCTGGGGCTTTCCCATTTTTTAATGACATCACGGCCGTGATCAGTTCTGATTCAGTGAACAAAGGAATATCACCGCTCCCACGTGGTTCTTCAGGAGAGATCAGACGCTGGTGATCGGGAAATAGTGCTTCCACAATTCGTCTCGTTGCGCTGGCGCTCAATGCCTGGTCAGAGGATCCGCCGCTCAACTTTCGGGTAACTATTTTATAGCCCATACCCCAGGGGTCTTCATTAATCTCTTCGCAAAGGGATCTCCAGCAACAATCCTTGCTCTGCCGGATTGCCAAAACAAGAGCCTTTTTTTCCTCCTTGTGCTCTAAGGCTAGAGCCGCTGCCTTAACCCCGCCACGAGATCTCTGTGCCTTCCGTCTAAGTTGAAAACATCTTCTTCTGAGATCGGCTATATCGTCGGTCCACCAATAGGCTTGCTGTCTTGCTTTGCGGATGCTCTTACGAGGCATTGACATTTGGCAGGCTTGTCGTATGACGTAGGTCACCTGTTTAACGGCACTTTCTATATCCCCTACATTGGATGAATCTGGATAGGAGGCCGGATTACATTGCCACATGAAACAAAGTGCTTCCATCAACATTGCTCCATCCGTCTTTCCTACACTCCACCTTGGCTGGCATCGGATCCCGGAACGAGATGTTATATACTCCTCTTCAATATCAAAAGATATATAATCATGATCACTCTCCGAGTAGTCCGGGAGCACTCGCCAGTTCCTACATCTCCGCCCCAGGTTTTGTGTTTGAGTGTTACATGTGTTATGTATGACGGTATCAGTAGTTGTTGGTTGTCTGTATATTTTGAAATTGTATTTGGGGATAGCAAAGACCAGGAATTTTGTTTTATAGTTGTCAAAATCTTGTTGCTGTTCATGACCAGCTGGTTGTTAAATACTTATTACACTTTTGCTATTACTTGCGACCGGACTTTTATTTAATTAAAGGTTGTTAAATTGTTAATTTACATCATCTATTGCTTGTTGTAATCATTTTGAATTCACTGATTGAACTATAAGTTTTATTGGATTACTTTAACTTATATTATTATTACATAAATATTCTGTTTGTAAAATAATATTAAAATTATTACAAATAAGGACAATAAAAGCTTAATTAGATCCGGTTTTTTACGAGAAGGTAGATGTTTTGAATGGTGGAGCAACGGGAGAGTGGTTAACAATGGTTTTCAGTCTATATAAAGACAAAAATCTCAAAATAATACAGCAACACCAGACGCTTGCATAAAAAATAAATAAATGAAATAAAACAACATGATTATTTGATGCGTTATTATTTAATAATTACCTTGATTTTTAAACCAAGTTTAAAAAAGTTTAATAAAATTAAAATATAAAAAGAAATCAAATTAACAATATTCACCTAACCACAATATAAAACCATAACCAAAAATATTGAAAAAACAAAATTTACACTTATCCTACAGAAACAATGGAATAATTATAAACTACAAAGAGAAAATACCGGAATACTTGCAGTGACATCTGCAAAGTCAACATTACAAGCTTCAACAAATATTATATTGCACAAACAGAAAAGAAATAAACCAAAATAATCTACACACTGATAAACTTTACAGATTATCGATAATTGCCTAATATTCTACTAATCCTGCTACCTTCTAAATATTCCATTTTATTATTCAGTTCTACAACTATTAGTAGGTTATACACTGATCTCCTTTCCAGCAATGCGATAGCTCCACCCACCAGCTGTTCATTTGGTTTCTGTCCCGACCCGATACTTTGTAGGGGTACCTAATTAGACTGATAGAGTAGTTTAGTATAGCAAAGTGAGATTATTCATAGGTAGCTCTTTCGTACTGGATGTTATTTGCAGGAAGTGGTTATAATGATGCATTTGCTCTATATTGTCTCCTGTCACATATTGGGAGTAAAACAGCAGAATACGATGTAAAATCACTTTAAATTCAATAAAAATAAAATAACCTGTAAATTTTCACTGTATATAAATGAAATGCGCAAATGTACACACAAATGTCCAAGAAACATTCAGTTGGGTTATATTGAATGAGTGAATAGCATATGGAAGAGTGGGTCAGCAAAGTGAGAGGCGGCAATACCGTAAGACCTCTATTCGTAAAGACTAGACAAGAATAAATACAGTCAAAACTAGACATATGCTCTTGGCTTGCTTCTCAGGTACAACTATTTGTTTATACAGGCAACCTTTCAATATCGGGTGCATTAACGTACAACGAAATTTCTTATAATTATAAAACATTTCATAAAACACTAAAATGTGTAACGTCAAAAGAAAAATAATAGAAAACAATATTAATAACGTAGCAATTACAAAATGTTACATATTTAACTGTTACAACATCATGAAACAACCTAACCACTACTGCAGTTACACTTACTGTAAAACTTTTTCTTTTTGACGTTACCCATTTTAGTGTTTTATGAAGTGTTTTATAATTATACATAAATACGCTGTACGAAAACGTACCCGTTATTGCAAGGTTGCCTGTATAAATAAATAGTTGTACCTGACTCGCAAGTCCAGAGCATTTATTTAACAATAATCTCTGCGAGTGTAAACATGATTAGTAACTAAACTTATGTTCGAGGGGGTCCAATTAGATAGGCGAGGCTGTCTCTAGATCTTACCGTCAGCTCCTATATACTGTCATCTTGAGAAAGGTTACAACCAGCTCTAAGGTGCTTCTCTGCACGCTCGTTGCAGTCAAAACCTGACTGTCCAGAGACCCATTATTCAAGGAACCCTTTATTTCTGGTTAAAATTTGGAGTATGGGTTCTTTGCACCTGACAATACATCACTTTTTGTGGTAATGTAGAGGATATAGCATGAAATGCTGGGGATAAAAGAAAGACCTCCACAGCTGAAGCGGTACAACTCGAAAGCCTTTCAGTGGGAAAATTTTACACGAAATTCTATAGGTTAGGAAAAATGTTTGTAAAATATTTTAACTGTAAGAGATTGTAGCAAACTGTCGCTGTCTATCAAAGGGTAGTCAGTGGTAGAGCTTTCGGCAAATAAAGGGTTACTGCATGCACATTGTATACCATAAAAAATAATATACTTCGAAAGCCTACATAGTAGGGATAGGGAACTCGATCACTGGAGAGGAGAGTTAAGTTCGGCATCTAGAGACCTTGCGATTGATGGAGAAAAATCTCCACAGATGCATAAAAAGCAAGTCCAACACCTGCAGCTTGAGAAATGTTCAGAATTTCCTACCGAAGCCAAAGATAAAGCGAAACAGGATTCGTTCTGATAAGACAGAAAAAAAATTAGCGGCATAAGGTAGCCAATACAATTTGAAGAGGATGAAACCCGTATAGAAACTATCCAAAGGAAACACGAGTTAGTTAAACTCCAGGACTCGGGGGGGGGGGTCAAGGGTTTTTGGGAACAAGTTCTAAACTAAAATAAAAAAAGTAAACTCGCTAAATAAAAGTAGTAAGTAAGGGGATAATCAAGGTAGTCAGGGGTATTTGTGAGGGGAAATAGAGCTTACGTACTGTATAGAAGCATTTCTAGAACAGGAAAATGAAGTAAAATAAGAGAAATATTAGTAAGTGGCTGGGGATCACGTGAAGTGAAACAAGAAACCATGCTGGAGATAATTCGTTAACAACTAAAACTATTAATTTATCTTAAATTCAAAGCCAAAACTTTCATGCAAAAATTATTGAGATTTATATACTTTTCATTAATATCTTTAGGAAATAATGAATTTCAAATATATACTTTATCAAATCAAGTGCAGTAACCTATACACGTCTTAAGATAATTAAGTGAAATTTTATAAGATTTTATTAGTAGAAAGAATAATTATATATTGTTTGATGCATGTCGGCAAATTAGAGCTGGACAAGTTAATATATGTATAACTATCTGTAAATGTTACAACTTTGTACTAAAAATTAAAGTAAATGTGTCATATTAAAGAAAAATTAGCTATGTATAAATTATATTACCTTAGAGTCAAGTATCCAGTAGTAGCAAACATCTTAAGTAAACTTCAATACTCATGTAAGCATTTCTATACAGCATTTCCAATATATATATATATATATATATATATCAGAATCACAATATTAGGTGGCAAAATAGAAATCGAATTTTCTTGCGATTTTTCATTTCCTTCTCTATACAGTATATGATGATGGACTATAATTTTTGTTTGGTTACTGTTTATATGATTCCTTTTATTTAGTTTCTAATTTATGAAGCTGATGGTGGTCTATAACTTATCATTCTATCCATCTCTTGTAATTCTTCATTATTGCAAGGAACCTTTCTCTTATAATTGCTTATATATCCTATGTATTGAATTTCTAACTATGGGATTGTTACAAATCCTAAGTGCTGGATTTCAAACACGTAGTCATTCAGTTTAAACGCGTCCAAGACATCAACTTTTACAAATTTATTCAATAAATAAATACTTTAAAAAACTGTATTAACATCAATTGCCATCCACTACCGGTTGAAAAAAATTATTTCATTGGTTGAATAAAAAAGTATTTTAAATAAAAAGACAGTCTACATCATGGGCGAGTATCTCTGATGAATTCATCTAAACTAATAGGTTCAGTGAATAGTCTAAGCCAGGGGTTCTCAACCTTTTAGTAACCACGTACCACTTGAAATTTTCAGATATTTTGACGTACCACCTTATATTTATATATATTTTTATTTTTATAAATAATTATATATAATTTACATTTGGTCATGTTTAGGAAAATAAAAATGCATTCTACAACTGTATGTATGTATATAGAATTTACTTAGAAACAAAATGAAATGTATCTTACATTAAAAACAATCTCAAATTAGTTCATTGAACACAGTCATTTAAATTTAAACAGATCCTAATGAGCTCGTTGTTGTTGTTGTTTGTCCTTGACCAAATTTTCTATATCTGGGTCGATTGAACTCAACTTGATTCTTAAATCCTCTTCAACACTAATGCGGTTTCTGTATTTATTTTTTATGTACAGCAGTTCTGAAAAGCCCGATTCACATAAGTACGAGGTTACAAATGGAAGTAAAAAGATTATTGCTTGTTTGAACACTGATGGGTGTTCAGTTTTTTCCCCATCCAAAAGTCTATTAAAGATTTTTCTTTAAACGAATCTTTCATTGAGCTGTCACTTGTAAGGTCGATGAAACACTCTTTTGAGTGACTAGGAAATTCCCCTGAAAATGGTTTTTTAATCCACTCATATTTAGAAAAATCTTGATTAAAATATTTATCAAAACTCGTTTGAAAGGCTTCCATATGACTAGTGATATCATCAGTCACTTCTGGCTTCAGAGAAATATCATTTTCTTCCAAAAATGCAGCAAGAGTAGGGAATGCAGAGAAATCCTTGTCCTGTGCTTGAGAGCGAAACAGAACCAACTTTTTCTTGAAGGATGATATTTTATCGTTGGTAGTGAACGCTGTTGTACTCGGCCCTTGAAGTCCCATGTCCAAGATATTAAGCCTATCAAAAATATCAGCCAAATACGAAAATCGTGATAGCCATTCTTCATCATTGAACAAGTGTTTCATGTCATGATTTTGTTCACTTAAAAACCTAAAGACTTCTGACCTCAGTTCAAATAGACGAGTTAGGATCTTGCCTCGTGACAACCATCCAACCTTGGTATGTAGGAGGAGATTTTGATATTTTGCATCCATATCTTCACACATCAAAGAGAAAAGCCGTGAATTAAGAGCCCTGGCCTTAATAAAATTAATGACCTTCACGCTATCCGTTAAAACAGACTTAAGGTTGGCAGCCATACTAATGGAAGCCAAAGCTTCTCGGTGAATAACGCAGTGAGTACTTTGGCATTCTGGAGCAACTTTTTTTATTCTTGCTCCTAATCCACTGAAATGACCCGACATAGCTTTTGCTCCGTCCGTACACAAACCAACACATTTAGACCATGATATTCCCGCTTTCATAATGTACTCATTTATGACATTAAATATGTCCTCAGCTTTATTATTTGGTTCAAGAGGTTTGCAAAATAAAAATTCTTCCTTTACTTCACTTTGATAATAAAAACGTATGAATACGAGAAGCTGCGCCATATTTACTATGTCTGTGCTTTCGTCTACTTGCAGTGCAAAATAATTACATTCGCGCAGTTGAAGTAAAAGCTGTTCTTCAATACTCGAAGACATCTCAAGAATTCGCCTCTTTACTGTGTCATTGGACAACGGAATTTTCTCGATTTCCTTTGCTGCCTTTTCGCCTAATACTGCCTCGACCATATCCTTAGCGACCGGAAGTAAAAGTGTTTCGCCAATTGTATGAGACTTCCCTTCTTTAGCTATTCTATAACTGGCGAGGTACGATGCTTTGACCAGTTTTTTGTCTATATTTACAAATTTTGCCATGCAGTGATTTTCTCTCTTACACAATTCAGATTTTCTTTGAAAAAATTCAATAGGTTTGTCAACCAAATCGGGATGCTTAGTAGTCTGGTGCCGCTTTAGTAAGGAAGGCTTCATGCTCTGATTTGAAAGTGTTTCTGAACATACAACACATTGTGGAATAGGATTATCGTTATTTTCTGTGCCAGGTTTTACTATAAATCCTAACTGTAAATACGCTGCATCGTACTTACGATTTGGCTGAGGTTTAATCTTTTTTTGACTGTCCTTAGAGGTGGAGGGGTTAGTCAAATATCGCTTCATTATGTCCACTAAAAACTATGCTGAATTACTACTAAAAACTAAAACTAAACTTCACTTCATGGAGCTCAATCGAAAAACAGCCAACATTGGCATCAGAATAAAACTACTGGGTGAGAAAGTAACGCAAAAGAACGTGACACCAGCTCATGCCACTGTCAAAACAAAACTGACGGGGTGGCATGGTCGTGATCGTGATGAGTGGCGGGGGGTGAGGAGTGGGAGAAGGAGTTGAGTCACTCGGGTTGTTTGTGTAGCGGCAAGGTCAGCGTCAAACTGCCACTATTCTATGTAAAACACAGATGGAGGAATTGTATTCTTAACGTGGAAATGTTGGATCGTAACAGTTTTTATTGTTATTATTAATATATGACTGCGTACCACCTGAAATGTCCCCGTGTACCACCAGTGGTACGCGTACCCCCGGTTGAGAACCACTGGTCTAAGCTATAACTAATCTATCTGAACTGGTGTAAATATAGTGTTAGTAAATAGTTATAATTTTAACCGTATTCTTTAAGTGTACATGTTATATTACCTATACTCACTGACGATGACTTTGCCATCTTAACTCACTGATGATTTAATTATTTTGTGTTTGTGTTCGTTAGTACAGCCTCGTCTTATCCGAACTTCCCTTAACCGAAACCCGGGTTAAATAGGCCAAATAGGGCTGTTTCGTGATTTTTAAGCCAACGCGGTAAACGAGGGGGAGGAGCGGGAGGTAATTTTGTTAGAAAATACAACTACTGTAATATTTTACAGTAGAACAGGTTTTATGTGGTTTTACTTGAAGTACAACCCGAAGGGTCAGGTGGCGGAACTCCCCTGATGAAATTATGAATATCTTTATCTCTAGAAATCATATATATTGTTATTTTGGCACTTTATATGACAGAATTGTTGGGTCATCGGGAAGCTGTTTTGCTAAAAACTTGCGCTGTTTTATAGGTTAATGTTGTTTGCTAATATTATTAGGTTTGGGGAGCACTTGCTCCCCTGGTTACGCTACTGATGACAATTACTTGTTGCAGCTTATTCTCAATGATTAAAAAAGGGTTAGATTTTTGCATACACTTTAAAAAAAATATACTTCTATACGAGCATTTAAAACCGTTACATAGATAAGCATTAAAAAGCTGTTGATCCGCATTTAAATTTAGTTTTAATATTTATTTTCTATTCACAGAATGCTGAAATGAATGTCTACCCACTTACATGTTCTTAGTCTCGACCAATCTTCGAAATTACCCTTTTCGACACAACCTTTTCTAAATCTCTTGAAGAACAGGGTCATTTCAGGTGAGCAAAGAAACAGAATTACTTATTAAAATAAAACAATACATTAAATTGTATGTTAGTCATTTAAAAATTACTTTTTGTTTTGATTTCTAAATCAATATACTATAACGTACCTTCACTTATATTTGTCTACAGGATAATTTTGACTCTTAGGAAATTAAATTAATATCTCAGCTACTTGCTTTTATAATAACAGATTTATTTTATCCTGAGATCAATATTGCATTTACAGGTAGTTCATATAATTCGTTTTACTAACTCTAATATTTGCCGATAGGCAACAAGACTCTTATTTAACTATTAATTATTTAACAATTCTAAATTTACATCCTTTTAGCTATCTAAGGGCGTGTATAAGTTACTGCACTTGTGGTTTTATAGATTTTTTTATATTTCAATTAATTATGACTTTTTAAGGAATTTCTAAAAGTTCAAATGTTCTGAAATGTTTTGGTTTTAAAGAGTTGGCTTTATATTGAAAATAAATTATTAATTAGTACTTGCGTGGTTCCTTGTTTCACTTCACTTGACACAAATTCACTTATTAATATTTTCTATCAATTTCACTTTTCCCAATCTTTCGAAATGCTTCTATGCCGTAACTGACTTTATTAATCACTCCCTTATTAATTCCACTTACTATTCAGTTATCTGCCTTATTCAATTTTTCGTACTACTTTCTTATCTCCCTCACTTAATATAACCCATTACCTCAGAATCTCCCTTATTTTAATCTTACTTGTTATCCTTTATTCTCCCTCTTTTACTTCACTTTCTATTTAATAATCTCCCTTATTAATCTCCCTTACTTTAAATTGCCACGTTACTTTGTTTGAATTTCATATTTCTTACTAAAACTGAACATTACTTCTCCCTCGAGTCCTGCATTATGACTCCTCGACTCCTGCCACTTGACCCTTTAGAGTACCAAAATTTGACTGCTTTTAGTCCTGAAAATTGACTGTTTTCTTGGATCGTATTCGTTTGGGTTTCATCCCCTCTTCAAATTTGATTAACTCCCTTATGGCGCTCAAACCGTGACTAGCCTATGAAATTTGACGCTTCCCTCACTTTATTTTGGGCTTCGTGGGAATTTGTTGAACTTTCCCACAGTTGCATAAGTTTGTCTGTATTCTCAGGGATTCCTAGTCATAAATCTCCCTGGTCCGTGAATGTCTAGTCAAAGCTTCTCTCCCATGAACGAGGCACGTCCTGGTTTACTTACAATGAACCCTTTCGAATTATTTTTATTTATGACTTGCAGGTGTGTGCAGTAACTTATTTCTGCCGATAGATCTGACAATAGCGCTAGCTAGGTATATCCCATAAGTTCAAATATTTTACTAACAGTTTTCTTAACCTAATGAATTTCGTTATAAAGTCCCCGATTAAAAGTTTTGATCAATTTTCAATTTATCACAATATTTTGTATCTAACTCCCAAAATTTTATATATTTTATTTATTTACTTCTCTATTGAAATAATTTATTTAATCAATTAGTTACTTATATAATTTCATTAGCTACTGATCCTAAACCTATGATTGAAATCAAGATTGTTATTACAAACTAATCTAAACCTAGATACAAACATACTTCTATAACATAGTACCTAATATGGTGCAATATACAATTCGACTGCCCATTTCATATGAAAATACAACCCTTACTTACATCTTACTGTTTCTTTTACATCATAATCTTGGTATTTAATTTAATCCTTACATCATAATATTGTTACAATTGATCTAATGTATCTGCAATACAATCTTCTAATTAATAAATCTCTTTTATTATTATAACATGTTACTGAAGAGCAATTGTTGTAACACTGCCTTAGTTTTAACTATCATTACGCAATTAAAATTATTTTACAAATAAATGATATCCAATGAAATGTTTGTTTTTCAGACTCTAATACACTGTAGCCAAACCTAGCCAATAGTTCAAAATTTAATTACATTTACAAAAGCAATAATTACATATTAATCTAACCTAACATACAATTACTAAGCCTACTTGTCAAAGGGTGGTTTATAACCCCTTTTGACCCAAGTGTTTTCACTTTCACTTTTGTTTTGGCTTATGACTGTCCCTTTTCAACATTTACGTCTCTATCATCACAATAAGTTCACTGCCTATAATTTGTCCACATTGAAAGAAAAAGGGTTATCTTTTTCTACCTGAGCCTCTCGTGTAATGTTTACGTTTTGGGTCCTTTACTCTCAGACTACTTTCACTTCATTCTATCTTTGTAACAAAAATATATTTTTTTTAATACTTTACGTCTTAAATTTATATTTATTTGTAACTAACATATTTCTTAAGTAGGCGACAATTAAATACCCCTCTTTATTTTTGGATTTGTATCGCGACCAATTGATAACTAGATGTACCAAATCGGGCTTTTATCTGATATTTCTATCACTTTTACGTCACATAATGTACTTGTATATCCATTCGGGAGCTTCTATGTCCTTTGGTTGAGATCTGTTTACTTTCTCATAAAATGTTCAACTAATGCAAATTTAGTGCATATTCCAGAGGTCTTCGTAATTTTGTAGCGGTGAACAAACGTGGTGGCACTTCAACTCTTACACCCATCATGTTTAAGATTTCTGCAATTTCACTTCCATGCATGTTCACTGAAGTAGAATACAAAAAGTGAAAGGAAGTGAAAATGCAGCTAGGAAGACCATTGGCATTGTGAAATACCAGCAAGAATATATCGTATGATAGGTCACCCCATATGTTGAAAATTTTGTGATTGGAGGAAGTCACTGCAGCAGAGTAGGGGTAGCCAGAAAGGGAAGCTGAAGACAAAGAAGGCAGTTTTAGGGTGGTATGAGTAGTTAACCTGGACAGTTGTTTCAAACTCCGCTTTTTAAATTTAAGTGTAGAAGAATCATTAGGACCATGTTCGTTTGTAGTGGTAGCCTGGTAGCCTATTATGTGAGTATCCCAACACTTGGATTTTACTCCCTAATGTGGTCTTTTTACCAGAACTTGAGTTGTGTTTTCTAAGTATTTAAATTTGTATTTCAGATGTAGAAGCAGAACGGTGACTAATTTTCAAGTTACCAAGATTGAATTTTAATTTTTTAAATTGTTGGGTCAAGAAAATTCTAAAGAAATCCAAATTCTAAAATTTAAGCTTAAAGTCGGAAATGAATTGACATAGATAAAAAAAAGTATAAAGACAGTGAAATTTATAACTTGTAATAAATTCGAACTTTTGAATTTTAAAAACTAAATTTGTGGTAACACGTGAAACAGTGAAGAAAGAATGGAGACAGAAGAGCGATAACCAACTCATAATAATACAGACGGAAGGACTCAATCAGATCACAAAGTAGATCGACCAAAACAAACTTGGGAAGTCTGTTACAAACTAGTACCAAGATTTACAAGGATGCTGGAACCTGCTGGAGTTACAAAAGGTTAGAGCTTTCTTCTTTCTTTCAAATAAGTAAACAGAATAATTTTAGGGGTTAGAATTGAAAATAAAGTAATTTCTTTAGAAGTAAATTTTCATGGAAATGTCATGTTTTTGAGTATAGTGGATTTATCTTGTTGGAACGAATAAACCCTGAAGACAAATGTGACGTCATACGTCATAAAACCAAGATGGCAGTATTAAACTTGTCAGATGCAAACAAACGTTTAGAAATAGTCAAAATTTGAAATCATCACTTCAACCTTGAATAAAGATAATTTTAAATTATTACACAAATTGTAACGTGTAAAAATATTTGTAAAATGTTGCAAATTAAGAAGTAAATAGATAAAGGGTGCTTTAACAAAAATGTGAGGAATACAAGAGGAACCTAAACATATATAATTGTGCTACTTCTAGGGAACTAAACTGATGGAAATTTGTCTAAAAGACGTTATCAATTTTTCATTGAAATTTTGTTGTTTTGTAGAAAAGAGAGATGAATTAAGTTTACAAAATTACTAAAGAGTTTAAAATGTTTTATTTGTACAATTTTCACAAGATCTAGAATTACTGGACATGGGTGACCTGGCTCCCATTGATGACATTGTCATTTCATTTACGAAAACTGTTATGAATGTCGCCGGAAAGGCAATTCCGAAAACCTCATCCAAACTACGACGACCACCTGTTCCGTGGTGGAATGATGAATCCTTCATGTATGAAGAAAATCTTTGAACAAGTTCAAAAGATATCCAACGAGTGAAAGCCGGGAAAAATATGACATCTTCGGCAATACTTAGACAATGTAAACGAGAATAATGGTCACAGTAAGGTGGCACAAGTACAAGAACGACAGCTCCATCTACATGGATGAAATTACGATACGTCTGTGGCACTTCCATTCCGATGCCTGTCTGTGTTTCCCTTTTCTTCCTTTTCTTCTTCCATCTTTTTCCACCCCTTTCTGTTTCTTTCTCTCTCCTCAATTCTTCGTTTTCTCTCCTATTTTTACTCTGTATTTCCGTCTCTGTCTTGCCCTTCAATTCTTCTTTCTGCTACCCTGTCTCTCTCTCTCCCTCTCTCTCACTTTCACTCGAATATCGGTGTTTAATATTATCTTCATCATACGCAGAAGAGCGATAACCAACTCAAAATAATACAGAGGGAAGGACTCAATCGGATCACAAAGTAGATCGGCCAAAACAAACTTCGGAATTCTGTTTCAAACTAGTAACAAGATTTACAAGGATTTTGGAACCTGCTGCAGTTATAAAAGGTTAGACCTTTCTTATTTCTTTCCAATAAGTATAATGTTTAATTATTTGAGTTTAAAATGGAAAATAAACAAATTTCTTTTGACGTCAGTTTTCATGACAATAAGTTTTTGAGTATAGTGGATTTATCTTGTTAGAACGAATAAAACCTGAGCTAAATGGGACGCCATACTGGTTTACGTCATAAAACCAAGATGGCGGTGTTAAACTTGTCAGATGTAAACAAACGTTTAGAAATAGTCAACATTTGAAATAATCACTTCAACCTTAAATAAAGATAATTTATTTTAAATGAGTACACAAATTAAAACAATTAAAAATGTTTGTAAAATGTTGAAAATTAAGAAGTAAATAAATGAAGAGTTTTTTACAAAAATGTCAGAAATACAAGAGGAACCTTAACATATATAATTGTGCTTCTTCTAGGGAACTAAACTGATGGAAATTTGTTAATATAAAATAATTATTATGTCTAGAGGGTTTTTTATTTAGAAATAAATGTGGTTATAGAAAATTTGTATCTAATTATGTTCTTGTAATTTAAAAATGAAATGATTAGTTGTTTGATAGGAATTAAGGCAGTTGTTAAATCAGTTGTAAATCCAATATATACAAAGCCAGTTAGAAATAAACAAAATTTAAGGTCATGCAGAAATATCAGGCAACACAAACGAAATGTTTGAAATAATTTATATTTACTTTAAATAAGGGTTTGAAATAAATTATATTCATGCTTAACTTAATCTGTTTTGAAAAATAAATTCACTGTTAATATTATTTAAGAAACTTTAAAAATAGGACAATATTAAAAATAATTTTGACTGAAACTTTTGTTTAGGGTCCAAGGCTCATATATATTTTTTTAGAACGAAATATCATTAAGGGTTTATAATTAGATAGGAAATAGGGTTAATCATCCATATTAAATTAATAACCATAGCAAACGAAATTAAATGTTATTATAAATTCAGAGAAATAAGTTATGGTTTTGGCAACATACAAAGAAAGAATAAGAAGATTTTCAGGCTAGTTATTCGATTACAAAGGTGAAAATTTCTGATATAATTATGATATATAATTATTTGTAGTTTTGTCATATAGTCTTCATTTATTAAATATGTGTGATTCTCTAATAAATTTTCGATTTTTTTCGAAATTATTTTATTTTTGGTTTTCTGGGTAAAATAATCTGTTTTCCAGTTGTTATTTTATGTGGAATGATCAATGTACTACTATGAATTAACTACGGTAAATTAGATAAAAGACTTATAAAAGATAAAAATTTCATTAAAAGTTTGTGGTTTTGTAGAAAAAGAGATAAATTAAATTTACAAATTAACTAAACAGTTTTTTAAATTTTTTATTTGTACAATTGCGACAAGATCTAGAACCACTGGACGTGAGTGACCTGGCTCCTGTTGATGACATGGTCAATTCATTTACAAAAACTTTTGATTGCTGCCGGAAAGGCAATTCCGAAAACCTCGTCTAAACCACGACGATCACCTGTTCCGCGGTGGAATTATGAATCCTTCGCTACGAAGAAAAGCTTAGAACAAGTTCAAAAGACATCCAACGATTGAAAAGCTGAAAAAAAATACAATCTTCCCTGCGAAAGCACGAAGAATATTTAGGTAATGTAAACGAGAATAATGGTCACAGTACGTTGGCACTTGTACAAGAACAACAGCTCCGTCTGCATGGAAGAAATTACAATAATTCTTTTCGTGGCACTTCCTTTCCGATGCCGTTTATTTCATTTAGGAATTTTGACCTCGGATTGTGAGGAAATTGCCAATGTGCTGACGTTATCGGCCTCAAAATATTCTTCATCTTCTGCAAACAAAGACGCTTTCCAGGAGTACAAGCGTAAACCGGAAGCCCTAACTTTCACTGTTGGATTGTCTGGAGGTTCTTGTTTGAATATCCATTTCTCTCTTGACGAACTAGAGTCAGCTCTCTCGTCAACGAAAGATTCAGCTCCGGGTCTGGATTGTATTGTACACTCCAAGATTATTCATCTTCCCACGTCGGCAAAACAAACTCTCCTTCGAATATACAACCGTATTTTCAAAGAGCACGATTTTCCCGATGCACGGTTAGAAGCGACAATAATTCCTCTTTTAAAACAAGGAAAGGACAAAACTAATCCCAGCAGTTACAGACCCATCTCTCTCTCTGACCAGCTGCTTAGGCAAACTACTGGAGAAGATGGTCAACCGATGTCTTGTCTGGTACCTACAAACAAACAAACTTCTTTCTAACGAAAAGTGTGGTTCCAGACAAGGACGTTCAACAGTGTGTGTGTGTGTGTGTGTGTGTGTGTGTGTGTGTGTGTGTGTGTGTGTGTGTGTGTGTGTGTGTGTGTGTGTGTGTGTGTGTATGTCTGTGTTTGTGTGTGTGTGTGTGTGTGTGTGTGTGTGTGTGTGTGTGTGTGTGTGTGTGTGTGTGTGTGTGTGTGTGTGTGTGTGTATGTGTGTGTGTGCCTGTCTGTGTGTCTGTGTTGAGTGTGGTTTTTAACAAATACTGCTCAGTTGAATAGGTGGATGCTGATAAATCTCCTCTTTTAACCTAATTACTTACAATATTTAATATAAAACTATCAATATTTATTAATATCAGGCCCATAGTTTATTGTACACACTCTAATTTCCTTAAGGAAATGCATTAAGACACAAAATAGAGTGCAATATTCCCTTATAACCAGACAATAAATTATAATTTGCAGAGAAATATCAGTAAGTTTGGATTTTAGTCCAGGTGAAGACTTAGAATTTTAAAAATTATTAGATTTTATTTTATTTATTAATGTTTGTAGTTTCTATTTAAATTTTATCACATAGTTCCTAGCTGTACATAGGCTATAAATATATGCATATAGCATATAGATAAGTTCTATATTTATAGGTATTTAAATTGTAAACTATGTAAACAAAACCTCTAAATTTATAGGAAAGCCGTTGTTTAGCCTAAATGAAATTATTTGTTTCAGATGAGGATTCACGCATGAACTAATAGAGGTTTACACGTGCCGCAAGCTGGATCTAAAGTTTTACTCTGGAAAGGAAAATTGCAGGGCGCCTGTAGCAGTTTACACTTGGAAAATAGAAGAACTTGGACTCAAGTGAATGGTAAAGGTTTATTATACTATAAAGTAAAAGTTTCTAACTTCATATTTACTCTTATAGGTTCATTTGGATTTAGATTTAGCGTTGTGGGAAATATTTTGTCGAGACACAACCTGAATTTTAACAACGCAATTGCTCCTTGTTCAAAAAATTTAACCCACCTAATAAAAATTATTTTTTCTTATAATTTATCGCTAGCGGTCTTGATTTTGCCAAAAAATAATCAATATCTAAATAATGCATTAAAGAAACTCAAAGAATTTATTTAAAATTTCGGGAAATGTTTGCCTAACATTTCTTTCTATCGTCTTCTGATTTGCTTAAAGCGAAATGTTGAGTTGAGCCGATATTCTTTCGTGCAAAGTGAAACATCCCTGCTTGGACTCACTTACAACAGAGATAATAAAATGTTCACACTTAGAGACTGCAATACAATTTAAAGAGACGGCTTCACGGACCTTGAGAATTCACAGTATTGAAATTATTTTAGTGTGTGCAAATCAATTTGTCAGTTTAAAAAGGTTTAACAATTCGTAAACGATTAACAAGACGGTAAGGTATGAGCTTTAAGACAAATCAGTAAAGAATAATGGAACTAACGCTTTGTGCTGTTCCTCACACTACTATAGCAAAAGTAATTTTATAGCACAATAGTATTCTCTATTGAGAACTGTCTTACTGCTAAGAACGTGTGTATTGTTAACTTGTGACGCGTTATAGTGGTAATATATATTTTACGAACACGTATTTCAGTAAATTTTATCAAACTACATCTTGTGAGATTTTGTAATCTTTTCAGTTTATTTTAAACCTCTCATATATAATTGATAGTTGTAAGGTAAGTGACCCCATGACTCGCGCGTTTAGGGTCGTCGGTTTCTTATCTTTTGTTTCACAATAAGCTTTTTTTTGTTCGTTGCTATTTTTTTATAATGCTACGGTTTTAAAAATCTCGACTAAAATAGCATTCGTGATTACTTTTATATTGCATGTTCCTATAAATTACTTCTTCTTGTAGATAACCATTCTTTTCTTATAGACAACACTTACTTGTAGATTGCTTTTTACTATAGATTACTTTTTCTTGTAGATTAAGTTTTATTGTATATTTTATCTTTGTGTAAGTTCCCTTTTTTAGATTAATTTTTCTTGTAGGAAACCTAATCTTGTAATATAAATTCTTTGTCTTTGTGTGAAGTATAAGAACTTTGCTGGTATAACCCTTTATTTCCGTAGATAAAGAGTGTTTAAATAGAAGTTGATTTCAATTTACATGTAGAATTATTACTTCCTAGGCATGCAATGGTGTTCACATGACCTCTAATGCAGCATTAGCTAACAGACAGTGAAGTATGTTTGAATTATTGGCATTATCGTTTTACCAATAAACCCATTATAAACCTATTTCAACTTCTCCATTAGCGTCAGGTTCACTGGGCAGTTGTTTTTCCATCATCGAGTCTTTTTCCCTTCCACGTGAAGTTTTTTTATGTTCCTGACTATAAATAAATGTTGTTCCTAACTTCAACTTGAAACTTCTTTTAGTACGTGATAATTATTTTCACGTGTTCATTGAAAAATGTACCATTCCACACATGCTTAGATCTACTCTCTGTACAGCTTTATTAAATAAATTCTTAAAGTCAAATAATTGACATTGCGCTGGATAAAGATGCAGCCTCTTCAGCAACTCTTCAGTGAAATGAACAAAAATCAATCTCCTATCACAATGTTTTTTAAAGTAGAAAAAAAGTTCTAGTTATCGTCAGCATCACTAAATATAAGAGACCGTTCTTTTTCGAGTCTTTTACACTTTCAGATGAAGATGTTTCTGAGTAAATCTTTCTTGTTCTCAGCTTCAACTTAAAACGTCTTAAAAACGTAGTATTTTTTTAACGGGTAAATTGTGAAGTCCACCGTTTCACACATACATACTTTCTGTAGAGCTCTATTAAATAAGTTTTCAAAGTCAAATAATTGCCTCCGTGTTTGATAACAAACATTTGATGTTGGTAGCTACAAGGGGAATGAAGTACTGTACACTACGTGATGGGAAGTACAAACAGCAATCCCAATGGCTCTTCTGTAGATAACAATACCTATGTACTCTACTGTAATATTTTACAAACTATACAGTATATAATGTACTTACGCAATTCCCGTATCTATGTATATATACTCATGTATACTGTAATTATCTGTAGGTATAGTATTTAACAGACCTCGTCCTTATTATCCACGGTTCCACGTTTCCGCTGTAATTTTGGAGCTTATTACCCGCGGATATTGAGGCGCAACTTTAATAATATTTGTCCACAATATTATGCCTGTATTTTTACCTTTTTATTCCTCTCTATTTACAGTTTGAATACTTGTAATAGTTTTTATTTAAAGGACAAAAACATGTTAGATTGTTTAATACAGTATTAAGCTACAAACATTGCCCCTTCTATTTGTCCGTACGCATTCATAGAAAACATTTTAGATGTAATTGTTACATTGAAGGGGCTAATTCTAAGATGCAGTGTAAAGTTTAAAACCATGTAACATTAGATTTGTTTTACAAATTACATTGTTCAAAACGTGGAAGCTAATTGTTTACAACGTTGGTATTTAATAAGAGAACTCACTAAGTTTTTATGAAGCAGGTTTTCTGGAATTACTTACAATTTTACCTAATAATGCTTGCTTTCGGTTAACAATGTATTTTACAAACGGATTGTAGGCTTTCCTGTGGGATCTAACACGTCACCTACATAACCCAATAAGGATTGGGGGGTTTAGAATATCTGGGAAGTGTAAAACAAATTTAAGTCTATATTAGCAGCTTGAGGATGATATTTTCACTGCCGTTCCTCCGTATAGAATGCGTGATGTAGTCGGTTTGTGTAATATATATACAAGAGTTATGATAGAAATATATAATTTAGGGTTCTAATAAAGAGTGTAATAGCCTACCTTCGTAGACTTTTCCTGGTTTGTGTTACAACCAAATCCATCCTTATAACATAGTTTGTAGCTATATATATTTGTATTATATAAAAAGGGTATGTTTTATATAAACCTCCGTTGTATAGAATTTGTGTGTGTAACAAAGTTATTTTAAAATTTTTGCAGATTTGTGGAACCTTGTAATTAGGTTTCGTGTTTCCGTTGACTTTGTACATCATCAGGTATAAGGCTTTACCAATTTTGGTGACGTAACATAGATATAATGCTGCCTATACTATATAAAACTAAGTCTATAACGACTCAAAGTAACACATTATCAGGAGATATAAAATTAGTTTAATTTAAGCGTCTCTGAGGATTGCTTGGAATCTACTTTCTGCGTAGCAAAAAGTGTGTACCAAGTTAGAATAAAATGTTCACGTAGATAGTGATTGTCCTAGCCGTTACATCTTGGTCGAATGATGTCAAGATACAACTGTGACTGCAACTGTAAATACTATGTAAGCTTTAGAAAATATTAAACAACATGAACAACTCCACGGTAAAAGTGTCAGTCCGCTCTGAGTGAAGCTGAAACAAAGCTCCCAGGGCAAGTCATGTTAAAACAGAGCTTTTCCTCTTATTCGTGAGTTTGTAGTTCCTGTAAAACGTTGGAACAAAGCAGTTTTGCGTAACACGTAGAATAATATTTTGAATTTAACGTAGAACGACGAGGTGATAACGGATTTTCAAAATTTTGTACTAAGGCTAGTTGCATTATTTTCGATGAAATTAGTTTCTAAATTTCGATAAAAAATCGGATTTTCTGTTACATACGTAGATTGTAGCAGTATTTAACGTAGGATGACGTGGTCCCAATAGTGTTTCAAAACTGTGAACGGTTATTTACATTTTTTCTACGTAATATATTGTTTTTTCATATTTTTCTAAGCTCTGGTTGGAAACCCCTGAGACCACCCAGCCCTCGTGGTATCCAGCCTCTAGTGAGCTACCTCCGTCTCATTGCCTTGCGGTTAGTATCCTTACCGCGAGTGAAGGAAACGGGATTCTCTATGGAGAATCAGGAGATAGTGAAATGAAACAGTACGGCGATTGTCAGGCTAATAGCGTGATGAATAAACCAAAAAAAAAAAGAAAACCTGCTGGAAAAATTCCGCGACAGATCATGCAGAAACTCTGGAGGGTTGGATCATCTTATGCTATGAGATAAGGAGGGGTATTACCTTACAAATTAGTTAGTGAGACTATGGCAGGAATAACATGCACCTCTTCTTATGCTACCTACTCGAAACTGAGAAGGCATGCAATCAAATTAGTACTTTCATGGGGGCACTATATATATTTATTTATTTTTACTTTGCATTATAATTGAAGGTGTAAGCTTAGGTTAGGTTAGGTTAGGATAGGTTAGGTTAGGTTAGGTTAGGTTAGGTTAGGTCCATAGGGACAGCAGCCGTCTGTGTGTGTCGTGGGTGGTGGTCATATCTACCCAGTGTGGATGTTGTATGTACGTGTGCCTGTTTGTAGAGCCTTGTTGCTAAGTGTCGGAGTAGTTTTTTGATGAAAGGAACTTCCAACTCAGCGTGAAGCAGTGTTAATCTTGTACATCTAGGTTCCATCGTGATTATTCGCAAAACCTTGTTTTGGAATAGCTAGAACCTGCGTATGTGTGAGTTGCCTGCATGGCCCCAGACGGGTGAGCTCGTTCTGTTAAGCATAGGATATAGTTGGGTTGCGTTCAAATGACCAAATTTCATCTAACCAAACTGTACACACACAATTTACGCTGCCGTTAATTAACCAAATACGCGACTTTCAAATGATCGTAATACACGGACTTTAAATAACCAAATACGCGCATTTCAAATAACCAAATACACCGACTTCAACTAAAAGTAATGTGGCGGGTTATCGCTATGCCGCTCCGTAGGCGTTCAACGTACAACTTGAAGTTAATAAATAAATGGGAAGTAATATTTCTATAAATATCTAAACTTAGTAGTTATTATTACTACCTTTAAATTATTTCTCAAAATTCTACGGTTTAACTTTGTCGTTATTAAAGTAAATGTAATGCAGGAGTATTATTAGGTTTGATTAGACCATAGATCGTAAAGTATCTTATTATAATTGTAAATAGTATACTGGAAAATCTTTTTGAATAATAAGTGTAATTACAAAAACTATGGGAAATATAATACAGTAATTATTATTGTAAACAAATGCAGATTTAACAACATATTGAAACTTAAATAACTAACGTAATAAATATTTAAACATCGTGTTGAATAAGTGTAGTTACAAAACGATAATTAATGTAATAAATTTATAATTTTTAAAAAATGTTTCTAGATGTAAACAGCATACTGATACCTTAATATTAAAGTAAACTAGTCAAAGTAAAAGGTAAACTAGTCTTTCATCAAGGCACTACAACTTACAATACATTGTTATAAAGAAGAAAACTTGTCACGTTTCTTTTCATAAAACCATAAAGTAATTGGAAACAACTAAAAATATTATCTATACCAATACCGTACATATTTTTTTCTTCTATTCTGTGTATATATAAATGAATATGTGTATGTATGTATCTATTTATAATTGTAATAGTCTACTTAAACATTGTATTAAACATTAAGTGTAATTTACAAAACGACAGTAATATGATGTAGTGTTTATATTTAAAACAATTATAGATTTAATAAAATACTGAGACCTAAATATTAACGTAATTAACAAATCGCCCAATATAACTACCTATAAAACCTAAAAAATGCATTAACCCAAATGTACACACACAATTTACGCGGCCGTTAATTAACCAAATACGCGACATTCAAATAATCGTAACACACGGACTTTAAATAACCAAATACGCCCATTTCAAATAACCAAATACACCGACTTCAACTAAAAGTAATGTTGCGGGTTATCTGATTGCCGTTTTGCAGGCGTTCAACGCACAAATAAAGTTCAAATTGATAAATGTTAGGTAATATTTCTGTAAATAATTTAAATTCGTGAAGAATGAAAGCGTAATTACATAACTGTAAAGAATATGATAAAGGTGATATCAGATTTATTTTAAAAGTAATTAACACCTAATTAGTAAATCGAAAGTAATCTTGTCTTTGCAAAGTAATTTGTGTTAATGCCTTTAAATAATTTTTCAAAATGCTAAGGTTTAAATTTATCGTTACTTGAGTAAATGTAATGTAGCAATATTTTTCGATTTGATTTTACCATAGATCATAAATATCTTTTTATTTTTGTTAATATTTAAACATCGATTTAAACATTAGGTGTAAAAACGATAGCCATATGATGTAGCAAATATATTAAAAACAATTCTAGATTTAATAAAATACGTAATAAACAAATCGCCCGTTATTAGCTACCTGCCAAACCTAAAGCATGCATTAATCAGTAAACGTATATTTTATAGTTGATTTTTGTAAATATTAAAACTAATATGTCTAAATTTTAAAAAATTTAATAATGTATAAAATTATTTATGTATGTGAATTTATTTGCAATTTCAAAAGTAGTTAATTAAGGTGAGATTATATCATAATAATTAAATACTTTTGACCAGGCATTACGTTATAGCCTAATTAAAGACATTTTTTCAAATTACATAGAGATATAGATTTTTAAAGTAGTTTAATAAAATCCACTTCCTTATAAAACCAGTATCATTGCCCTTGGGTCATAAATATCCTGTCCATACCTTCTCAGGGTTCTTAGTTTGGAAAAAGTTTTAAAGTTTTGAGGGTACAGTGCTCTCCGAAAGCTTCAGGCTATACTTTATTGCTGCTTTGACCCATGGACTATTGTTTTCAAAGGCACGATTTTTACGGCCCGTCCGTAAATGTGAAATTATTGCCAACAAAAAGGTCTACGATATTTTGTATACTTTCTTCTGTATAGTGTAGTAAAACTACAGCAGGTACCCGATGCTAGGGAATGGTTTTAGAAATATCTGTCAGCAAAGTTTCAAATCAGTTTCAGTTAGAGAAGCGTTCCGTAATGACCAAACCACTTTACATAGGGTAAGGTTTATTGTAATTGTGAAATAAGATAATAATAATAGTTTTAATGTGTAAGAACTATTAAAAATAGTCTCTTTTATTTGTTATGTTTGTTTTAAATTTGTAAAAATACATAATCGTTATTTGTATGGAAATAAGTTACCATAGTCTCAAACGAACAAAAAAGATAAAAATTGTATTCTGTAAATTTTTATATTTCCATGGATAAAATATAAAAGTTTCTACTAAACATATTTTTTACAAAGAAACCATTCGTTTCATATGTGGCCTAAAACAATGATAACATTCTTTCTCATGTGTCATTATCTTATGCTGCAATTATTTTTACAATTTTTTTTATTTAAAAACCATAATTTCATTTAAAAAATCTTGATTTTAAGAAAAGCAATAAATCATACAAAAATTCTTAAATTCATATAATTATAATATATACAATATTATTCCATTTTTTATGGTGCTATTTCAAATTTCAATAGTCATTGAAAATTCTACTGAAATATACTCTCCCAGATACTTTTCTTACGATTTAAAGCCTACCTGATAAAGTGATAATTTAAAATAATATAATAAGGAGAATTATATTTACCATAACTGATCTATTGAAATTGAAATCTTGATTATCACAAATGTTAAATCAACATCTTTAAAATGGCGTATTAAATATTTGCAGTGATATTAGAACCTTACAACAAAAATAGTATTCGGTGTTTATAAGACGTTACTCATTTACACATTTAATTCTGTTCATTAAAATAACTGTCATTCAGCTAACAGAATAAATCCTCGAGAGATATTGCTCAAGCCACAGCCATTCCAAATACATCTGTCACCAGATTTAACCAAAATATCAACATATTCATTAAACCATGCAAACCGAAGCTTATACAGATCTGTGAACACCAGTGTTATGGTGTTATCGTGTAGGCAGTAAAAGTAATTAGCGCTTATATCAAAGTATTTTCTATTAAACCAATTGTAAATTTCTAAGTGTTTTAAGTAGAAGGGAATCATATCAATGCTAGCATTTACGTTCCTCTTGTAGTATTTCCCGTTCAACAACCGCATAAGTACAATATTTAGTTATATTTACACCCAACGCACTTTGAGCATAATTTACTCACTATTTGAAATGAATTTGCTCACATTCACTAGTCATGTCCAACTCTCAGTAAAATAATGATATGATACAACAATCAATTTTTTTAATAGTTGTTAATTTTCTATGATTAAACTGTTATTTCTATGATGAAACATTAAAACAACAGACAAATCAAAAATATTTTTTAAATATTTGACATTATAAAATTTGTTAAAATAAAAATATCATTGGTTTGGAAAATACGCAATTTGTATTTTCAAAAGTTTGAAATGGATGAAAACCAACTTAACTGAATGATTTTTTCCAGGGAACTGAGTTACTTAAACTGCATATTTACAAAATGTTTGAGTTATGTATAAATATTGCAATAGAAGTTTCTAAATCACAGTGTCTATTCATTTAGAATAACAATTTCTATGAAATTGTATTTCTATAGCATTGTTCTTCCCAATCTTTCTGTAGTAGGTTGTAAAAAGTACAATGCACAAACATACTGCTTAACTTTGGCAACTTGCATATAGCACATCTTGTCTAGGTATTCTTTCTCCGCTTTAAACCTACATACAAACTGAAACAAATATCTGAGCTAAAATTCATAACCATACATCTATTATTAAAAACTACAAAAGTCAGTCAATATTGTAAATGAATAGAAAAAAAATGCATAGGTTAGTTCAAAGGTGGCTCCAGGGGAGGGGCAATTGCTTCCCCAGGAATTAGAGCACTATTTCTATTTTACAAATATATGTTTCATATTTCGGAACACAATTAAATTCATCCCAGTTTAGGCATACTTGTAAAGATGTTTTTTTTCATTTGACTTTTATTTCAAAACAATGTATTTTGATTTTACATTTATGTAAAGTTATGGGTAGAAATTCATCTGATAGCATTGGTACTTCCACCCAGCGTAAACAACACTGGCATGTTACAAGTTGCATATTAGTTCCTTACCTGCTCCAGCCATTGTGCCCCCTCTCCCCCAAAGTCTATCCTGAAGTTGCACTTGGTTTAGTTACAACTGTATACATTAGTTGTCGGAGGTTAACGGCTAACAACAACAACTACTACTACTACAAGTAGTTTATAACAGTGATGATTAGGTGAACACTTACATTGCTGACAAGATTCAATAAAACTGCTTCCATATAGAAAACTATGCAATATATTTACCAAATGTTTAATGAATTAGACAAGAGTGTATTTGCAAAAGAATTTTTTAAATCAGTATTTATTCATTTAGAATAAACATTTGTATGGAATTGAACCTCTATAGGCATTTTTCTTCCCAGTCTTCCTGCAGTAGGGTATAAAGTACAATACACATGCAAAACAAACTCGGTATTCCTGCAATGGGGTATAAAGTACAATGCACAAACACACTACTTGATCTATACTTCCGCAACTTACATTTAGTAAGCACAACTGCAACTTACATTTAGTAAGCACAACTCGTTTGTGTAATCTCCAACACTTACCTGCAGTTAAACCTACATAGAATCTGAACAAATTGTTTTGAACCACAGTTCATAACTGTACATCTATTATTGAAATTTACTAAAGCCAGTCTGTGCATCGTAAATGTAAGGAAAAAAACATTCGTAAGGCCAATTATAAACAATGTTTTACTTGTCTAGGGTTAACAGGTATTATAACAACTGCATGTATTTTTTTTCTTTTTTTTTTTTGTAGTAATGAATAGGTGAACCATTATTTTGAGGCGCGAATTTCAATAAAAGTACCCTTACTACCATTTTGAATACTATTTAATATTTTGTCTCTTACAATTGTTAGACAGTGACTAATTACTAATACACACATTTTCTGAATAAAATACAATTTCAATAGGTTTCTTATTTCTAAAATATATTTTACAATGTTATACTTGACTAACAATTAATTGGTCACAAAAATAATAAGTGTTGCCTCTTAAAAGTTGCATTAAAAAATGTATCATTCTATAATAGTTCCAACTATAATTGAGTCATATGTTTTAGTCAAATTGTTTGCAAGGTTTATAACTAAAACAATTGCTTGCATTTTGTAAAAACACTGAAATATATTAGAAAACAATCTAAAGAGAAATACAGCCATTCTATGTTGACAAACATATGACTTGCTTCAAGATACCCTCTTGAATAAACAACAAATTTTTAAAATGTTAATTGATGCATTGTTTATAAATTCCTAAATTGAGATATTTTTATGATTAAACCTTCTAAGATTACAACTTGCTAACCTAATAATCAGAGAAAATTTTTTAAAAATAAGTCATTTTGATCAGAGCAAGTTTGCAAGTTGGTTATAAATATACTTTAATTATAAATTCAATTAGTAGTTTAATTTCATAAATTTTATTACCAGGTACAAACATAGAAGTTTCAGTAAATACTATTGCTTCTTGCAATATATTTTTAAAGTGTGAAATAAGTTTGGATTTTTATCCAGTTTTAAAATTTAATAAAAACAGCCTGAAATTATTGTGAAAATAAAGTTTATATTAACACACGGTAAAATTTGCTTCTGCTCACTCAAAATTGTCTAATACAAGATTCATATTACAGGTTTATTCAAAACAATTAAAAAGTAACGTAAATATGTGCAGAAAATAGGAATATAAATTCCATATCTAGTGAAGTATTACTAAAATAACATAAGAATAACAATATATCTGATATAAAATCATCTAGAGTTATTTTAACATTGTTTTTTATACTAAAATTCAGTCAGTTGAGTTAAAGCCCTGTAATCTTTATAACTGGTGTAGCTATGTTTAATTAAAATGTGTTTTATATAAAGACAGTATTTTAAGAAATATACTTACAAAATTTTTGAAAATACCAATTTAAACTAATTTAATTACCATTACCAATTATAAATTGTAAAGTTTCAAGAACTCAGACTCAATCTAAACTTGAGGTGTTTAAAATAAATCAGGTGTTATGCTAAATTACATTTAATTATTAGGATCCTATAAACAAATTTACAAAATGTACAATATTACACAAATGTCATTGTACAAACTGTAACCAATGCTAGTTTTGACAACATGACATTCTAGAAACTTTATCTGCATTCATATTTCCATTTCGGTATATAGTAATGTAGTATAAGGTAGCGTGGTCAAGATCCCAAAATAATAATTTATTTCAACCAGAATTTATGGTTAGAAACACCTCACATTATCTGTTTCTCATTTAGAATGTATATTTGAATAACATATGTAAAATGGGCAAAATTAAGTTGAATATGTAGTCAACAATCACCTGCAAAGCCCATATTACAATGCAAGACTTGAACAAATTATAAAATTAAAATTCTGTTATTAAAACAAATCCTTAAAATTATTCTAAACTAATTATTCACACAATTATAATATGGTAGAAGATATTATTTAAACACAGTAATCAAAATTTGCAATATAAATATGTGTAGATAAATTTATTTTTATGATCAAATTGGATTTAAAAAGCAACACAAATCCAATTAATCACAAATTAACCACCTTAAATTAATATGTTTTTAATATCATAAATATGTATATTTTTGTGGGTAGTTTTCTTTTAGTTATAATGAATTGAATATTTCTTGGGATATTCAGTTATGTGAAGCAAGGTAATTTTATATTATTATCAATATTTTTTACATTTTCGTTGGGTTTCAATGGTTTGTAAAGAAAGCTTATATTTTCTGTTAAATAATTAATATGATTATAATTAAATAACTTATAATAAAATAATAAATTTTTAAATAATAAATAAAAATATAAATCCGTTAAATTAATTAATATATTGTAATTAATTGGCCAATAATGGCTCGACATTTCGTGCACTGAAGTGGCAACCTTATACTGGTGGTCGTGATATTACCACTCCCACTTGAGATCCTCAAGAATCTAGAGATATTCAGAAAGGAAGACAGGCATTGTTGGCAACAGATTCTGTGGCCACATGGACTGCACACCTTGCTTGCATCATTAATCTTGCAAACATCGCAAGGTGGACAGTTGGAACTATTGGTCCACTCCACAGTGGCCTCAGTAGCAAGATTTGAAGAACTTATCAGCTCCTCCTTCTGAATATTTATAAATTCAATAGGCCATACTTCCTACTCACAGTAATCTACAGGAATAAACCTGTAGTTTCTGTAAAGGGGTGGCAGTTGAATTTCATCTGAAACAGACAATTAAATTGTGTTAAGCTTCTGAAGATATAATTAACACTCTTAAATTTTGTAGTCCATTACGTTCTGCAACGGCCAGAATGACCAATGCAAATAAATCTGGTATTAGTACAGATAAATGTAACTAAGCCTAGAATAGTTGAATAGCTCAATCAACTAATATTCCAATTATTTCATAGTATTATAATAAAAATGTTAAATATAGGGAAAATCAAATTAAACTAAAGTAATTAGAACTAAATAGACAAACTCGTAATGTTAGAATACATTATAAACCAACAACATTAATTAGGCTAAAGGCTAATAGACGGATTTAAATGAAACAGTGAAAGTGAAACCTATGGGACCCAGCCAAAATGTATAATATTAAATTAATTTTGACCAAATATAATCAGGGATAGTGAATATAAGTATAAAAATGTGCGGAATGTAAATAAGGCATAGCTAGGGAGAGTTGTATTTCTGTAAAGATGCAAATTTTAATTTAAAACATAATAGCCTAAAACATTGAGGTTATCCAACATGAAGTTATATTAGTTTCAGTAAAAAACCGCGTGGGAAGATGGTTTATACGATCTTGCCACACTGCAGCGACAGCGATACCGTTGAAGTTTGAGTTAGCAAGAAGAAATAGCAAGTTAATTAAATTAGAAGAAATAAAGACAAACAAATTATTAAATGGAAGTTAAAAAATTAAAATAATACATTGGAGTAAAGAAAAGTCTTTCACAAAAATTGAAACTAATTAAAATTCAAAATTACGAAATAAACAAAGTCAGTCACCATCACCATAGAAACGGTTTTCTCATTGGTTAAAAATGTAAGATGGACATCGAAAAGGCAGAAGTTTGAAGAAATTGGCGAGACGAAGCCAAAAAGGCGACGCTTAGTCAGAACAGTCTGAACAGTGATCGAGTGAGGGCGTATTGATACACGCAGAACCATTAACGACCCAATATGTGGTAAGAAGTCCATATAAAGTGCTACGATGTGACCCGGGGAGTGTACAAATATATGAGCTGTGGCTCATATATGTTTCTACCAACATCTTGACCAAGAAAATGAAAAAAGAAGCCGAACTTAACAAAATTCACCGACGCAATGTAATGCATTGAAGCCTACATCCAAACCCCATGAAAGCTGGGAAAAAACCCAAAGACAACCCAACTATAGAAGATACCTAACGTTTTGCAGTATAAGGTTATATAAACAATTTAATTTCCTTTTAGATAAAATTTTATTTCAACATATATTAACTTAAAATCAAAATTAACAAAAAATTGAATAACCTAAGGGACTGAAATCCTTTGACTTATATACTAAATATCAGCAGGAAGTTTTTATTAAATGCCTAGCATATAATAACTAATTACGTTAACCTATAAATAGGTAAATATTAACCAGAGTCTATTAGTGAATTAAAAGGATTGTTTGTTAAAAGGCATAGCCTAAAGTAACTAGAAATTAACCTTAAAATGTTTGAAAGTAAACAAGACTCTAAAATACGTAAAATTTTACTATAATACTCAAAATTATGTGCAAATTAATTATAATAATTGAATTTAAATAGATGATAGTAGACATATTAAGCAATTTTGGATTTTGATAATAATATTAGAAAAAGATATAGTAAGTGTAGATATATATATATATATATATATATATATATATATATATATATATATATATAGTGTGTGTGTTAATATAAATAATAATAAAAATGTAAACATAATAAACGGGACATATTCTGTACTAATACCATGAAACAAGATAATCATGGTAATTCAAAAGTAAGGTTAGGTAAAATTAAAAAAGCTAAATCCTGTTAATTAAAATAAATCAAATAATAATAAGTAATTCTAAATTCAAACAGATAATAAAAAATGTATAGTTTCCAATTAGCTGTGTTTTCATTTAAAATCAAATAAGTTCACTAGGTATCCATGTATAGTCTATAAGTCACAAGTGTCTCTCAAAGACTCCACTACCCCGAAAAGAGCTTAAAGAGGCTTATGGGAGGCTAATTGGTTTTCATAAAAAAAAAATTCAGGAGTTGGTTCTCCTGAGAGGTTTATTCCTTGAGATACAGGTCTCGAACCAAGGTTGGTAGTCAAGGGATAAACCATTACTCTCTTACGGACAATGTGTGGTAAAATGAAGATAGGTGAAGAATGGAGAGAAAAGGCTAGTTGGAGGGTAAAAAAGGGGGCGAGGTAAGGTCTGTGAGAGTTCGGTGAAACTTAATTAATAACTTTTACATTAGTTTATTACTATCTTTCTTTCTGTCTTGGCAAGTTTTTACAAATTTACTAAATAAATTAATTTCAGATAGTCATAGAATAAAGTAAATGCGATTAAATAATTAATGCTTTAAAATTATGTGAAAACTATCCATTCATTCCTTACCACTTTCAAATGGGTTTGCAATAGGTTCAGTGCCGGTTGCCTCTGCCATTATTGGTTGCTGGTTTATCTAAACAGAAATTACAATAATTATTTTTAATACATCATAATATAGATGCATGCGTGTGTGTGTTGTGTGTGTGTCTGTGTGTGTGTTTTACTTAATCAAGTAAAAACTACTAGACTATTAAACTGAAATTTTACTTCAACATAATACTATCTGTGTACCGCCCCATTGGCTTTAAAGCTCAATTGGCTTAACACTCAATTATACAAATACAAATTAAACCAATACAATTATTCCTCAATTATGTACTTTGCTAGTGCATAATAAATCATTAAAACATAATAAATTACATTAAACACAATTATTTTTTGTTAAGAATTGTGAAGGAATAGCTTTGTCAATGCATTTACAGTTTCAAAACCAGACATAAAGTATGTTAATAGTTTGCACCAAAGTTACTCAACAAAAAACTTGAGATTTATTTATTGAAAAATTTACTGATTTATTTAATGGAATCAATATGTTTACAACAAGCAACTTTAAGAGTATTGTTAGTTTGTGATTTTTATAACTTCTCGTTAGTATTGTGTTATAGAATAAATTTTTTACAAGAACTAATACTCATAAACATTTTTCGTTTTCTGAACTCTCCTTGTAGCTCTTAGATCATGTTACTCAGAACATGATCTATTATTCTCTTATTCGTAACATAGATTATTCTTCAGAATAATGTGACTCTCCTGTATCTGCATTATATATTTATATTAAATTTACCTGTGGTTGAACGGATGTGGGATCCTCATGGGGTCTGTTTCCTCGATAACTTCTCCTTAGAGCAGGGGTTTGGCCTGAAAATATTATAGTAACAGTATTAGTACACTGTGTGTAACAAGTAATTAAGGTTTGGCAACATATCACAATATTTACTAATAGTGATATAACAACTACATATAATTCATTTTTGCTTTCAGTTGATAATTATTTTGCAATTTTTGTGTTATACATTATGTGGTTTTTTAATTTACTACTTTTAGTATAACTATGCAAAAAACCATTATTTACTAATATTTTGCAGTAGATGAGTTTGCATTGGATCAGTGTATCTATTGATTTAGTGTCAAATTCATCTGCTATCATATATCAGTAAGTAGAGGTTTTGTTTGCCAAGTGACACTAAAATCAGTATTTTACAATTATTTAATTCAATATCTATACCATATCTAAATATAAAAATTAAAGTCCTGACAGACTGATCAACATAAAGCCGAAACTAATAGCGATAACACTAGAAGTTAGTGGGAACCTTTGCCATAAGGTAAGGAGCATAGGGTATTTAGCACAGGTCTAAGAGAGCATTAAGTAAAATTTTAATTTTTATATTATTACATTCATTCAAAACTCATTTTCTCATGTTTGGACATTTTTCAGATGAATAAAAAATATGCATTTCAAGTATTTTTTTAAAAATTATTAAATTTCATAGGAAAAAGCTATTATTAGTTAACAGTTAACTGATTTGATTAATGAACTTTTAAAATAATTTTTTTCTAATTTCAACGGCTCGAATAACAAAAAATACTCTTTGTATTAATTATTATGTATATTAATTATATACTACCAACTATCTTTATGATGTTTATGAAAAGTAACAATTTTAAACTTGCACTAGCAAAGCCATGTCAGAGGTGCTAGTAGTATATAATTAACTACAGTCTATGGGTCAATGTTCAACATGTACTCTTGTACGTGTCCACTTGTGTGTACCAATAAAATTGTAGAATGTAATAAAAATATAATTTACGTTTGTGATGCAATGAAACGGAAATTACCTATTGCACGTCTGACAATCCTTCTCTGACGCCTTCTACCCCTTCCTCTAGCAGTTTGGTTGTCAATGTTGTCAGTCACTGTTGACACCGATGCTGACAATTGAACACTTAGATCCTCATTGCCATCACCAGCATCAACTGGAATATTAGCTGACCCATATTCCAGTGTGTGGCTGGCAACAGCCACAGTTGATGCTGCTGTTGACATTGGAGGACCGGATATGTCATCATCATCATTAGCATCATCTGGAATAATAGCCAGTCCAGCATGGACATTATCCAGAGCATGGCTGACAACATTGAGAAATTCACTGACGGTATATCTCTGATCCAGTAGTTTGTCAGAGGCAAGTTTAATCCTCTTATCATTAAGAATGTATGATGTTTTCTTAATCCTTGCCCCTGCAGTACCATTTTGCAGAGAAAAGTATTTTTGTAGGAAAGAATTTTCCAACTTTCTCATACCATCTGAAATCACACATCTCTAAATAATTCTCCTTTAGAAAAATTTTATATATAATATAAACATAAACCTATATAAATATTTTATGGTTATTGTGATAAAATGCTAATTACGTATATGTGGGAAACATGACCAGAATAAGTTAAAAGAATCACCAGCTACAGGAGGTAAACCATATAATTAATTTTAAAACTGTAACTAAGAAAATAATACACTGTAAATATTTATTAAAATGCATGAAAAATTAATGTAAAACTGTAAACTAAAACTTGAAACAAAAACCATAGCTGAATAAAAAGTCAACATCTGATATTTTTCCATGTGGGCTAATATTTAGGCTAAAAACTGTTAAAATTAATTTTAATTTTCAAATAAGTATAAATAATTACAAACATGTAGATATTGAAAATATTGTGAAAATAATGCCTATAAAATCTAGTAAACAGAATGTTGCTTTATATCAAGTAAAATTCAATAAAGGTATAAATATATACTACAAATTTAATTTGTAAAGACTAACCAGTGAAGGTCCAAACATTAGGATGGGCATGATGCATCTTTCGATACAAAGCTCGATGATATGACTCTTGGTCATTGTTTGTTCGTCTTTTTTGTCCAAAGACGGACAAAGCTTGAACACCGACGCCTGCAAGTAAAGTGAAATTCAAATTATTTTGTTGACCTCATATATACTTTTTTACAAAATATAATTTCTATAAAACAAATAAGTTGGTACAATATCGAGTCAAAAGTTTATTTACTTAATGCAACATATTGGCAGCCGATTTCTTGACTTTATCAAGCCTGAAAAGAATTTTACATTGCATTATAAATAGGGATAAAAATACAAGTACATTCACTACAAAAAATTTCAAACTTGAAAAACAATTTAAAGACATTTTAGTCAAAAACAGAATAAAAGAACCCACAAACGTTTCGAGAGTCATAAATTCATCTAAAATGTAGTTAAAACAGTAAAAAAACTGCAAGATCAACAATATACACTATAACTAACCACAGCCATCCACGTTGGACGACATTTTTATATAACGTACCTTGCCATCCACATTGGACGACAATGTTATATAACGTACCTTCACTTAATGCTTCTCTACAGGATAATATTTTACTCTTAGGAAATTAAATTAATAATCCAGGTACTTGCTTTTATAATTACAGATTTATTTTATCCTGAAATCAATATTGCATATACAGGTAGTTCATATAATTCTTTTACTGACTCTAATATTTGCCGATAGGCATCAAGACTTTTATTTTATTATTGATTTTTTTTTTACAATTCTAAATTTACTTTCTTTAACTATCTAAGGGCGTGTATAAGTTACTGCACTTGTGGTTTGATAAATTTTATATTTCAATTAACTATGACTTTAAGGAATTTATAAAAGTTTAAATGTTCTTAAATGTTTTGGTTTTAAAGAGTTGGCTTTATAATGAAAATAAATTATTACTTATTACTTGCGTGGTTCCTTGCTTCACTTCACTTGACACAAATTCACTTATTAATATTTTCCTATCAATCTCACTTTCTTAATTTCTCGAAATGCTTCTACTCTGTAAATGACTTTATTAATCACTTCCTTATTTTAATCTCACTTGTTACCCTTTAATCTCCCTCTTTATACTTCAATTTCTATTTAATAATCTCCCTGGCTACCCTTTAATCTCCCTCTATTAATCTCCCTTACTTAAATTTCCACGTTACTTGTTTGAATTTGATATTTCTAACTAAAAACTGAACATTACTTCTCCCTCGAGTCCTGAATTATGACTCCTCGAGTCCTACCACATGACCCTTTCGAGTACTCAAAATTGACTGCCTTTCCTGAACATCCTTTTGGATCGTATCCGTTTGCGTTTCATCCCCTCTTCAAATTTGATTGGCCCCCTTAAGGCGCTCAAACTCTGGCTAGCCTATGAAATTTTGACGCTTCCCGCACTTTTCTCTTTTTGCTTCGTGGGAATTTGTTGAACTTTAATAGTATCTACAGTGCTCAAATAAACATGAATATCCTTTCTGTAAGTTCTTTTTCTCAATATGCAATTCACACAGAAGAAATCTATTTCATGAATGGTTAAAAAAAAAACATTTACGTAGTCTAAAATAAAAAATTACGACATTCAACTAGCCAAGGACAAGTAATCAAAGGGTAGAATTAATGAAAAAGCCTTACCCTGTATCCATGTGCTCAGAACATAATCGAGGAAACATCTCATGTCAGCAATTACGTTGTCCTCCTCCGCTTTCCGGACAATGTAGTCATAGCCTTCCCGTAATTTGTTGCTAGGCAACAGGGGAAGGCTTGTGCACATTTTGAGAATTTTCTTTACAGAAACATTTGTGAGAATTAGGTTGGCCAATCCAGACTGCCTTGCCTTTTTAAACATTGACTGTAATATACACATAGTTAAATTATACTACTGCGTTAATTATTGCTTTTTTAATCATTTAAAAGTAAGTGAAAACTATTGACCTATGCAGACACGTTTCGAAGCTGTTGTATCATAGACGAACTCTAACCTTACTTCCTAACTTTATTAGCAGCTTAAGCTTCAGCAATGAGACAGCAGTTTTGTATAGCATCAGCATAGTAAGCTTATCGTTTTCACTTAATAAAGTTTGTGAAATCATAAGTAAAAAAATAAGTAAAAGTAAAAAATAAAGATGATTTCAACAACCAACAATACAAAATTGTAAAAACAAAACACAATCATAAATACTTAATTCTGCTTTGCAATTCATCACTTGATTCTGATTTAAGATTTAATTGCAAATAAACTACTACATAATTACTATTCAACTAGTCATAGTTTTTAAAATTCCATACTCAATTTTTAAAACAAAAATGGACTGATCTTTTTTTAAATTTGTCTATTGAAAAATAACTGGAAGTAGTTTTTTCCAAGTGATATTAATAAGAAAATATTAAAAATCTCTTAGATATACAACACGGAAACTGCATTTAAACTTTGTTTTATGCAAGGTTTATCTAATTATATTATTAGAGAAATGATTCCGCATAATTTGCTGTTTATATTGATAGTGATATATAAAGTAGAGCAATATAAATATATATTTTTCTAATACAATTTTTAAGTAATCTAATACTTATATTTGCGACGTGAAACCAACATCCAACCAGCTGTGCTTCAGGGAATGCAGCCTGAGCAGCTCCTTGTAATGCTTTTTGAAAATCGGTTATAATGGATGTTGGCCTAAGACCAGGAACAATATTTTTAACATAGTTAAAAATATTGTCATAGGCCTTTCTGGTTTTTCTTTCCATCATAACACTTATTGCAGGAAAAGCATAAAAATATTTGATATCAGTATTATATAGTTTATACTCTTAATATTATAACAAATAATGAGTACAAATATTTCAAAATCATGAATTGTTTAAATTTATATGTTTTTCAAAGCTTTTTGTCAATAAATGTATTAGCATCTTCAGGAAAAACAAGGATATAACCAAATTCTATGCATAGAACTTTTTGTTATGACATTATTAATGGTTATATTGAAAATAGTTTAGTGTTTTAGTTTCACTTGAATTTGTTCATTAATTAATTTGTCTTCAACTCGATGTATATAAATTTCTAATGTAGCATACATTTCTAATAAGTAGCACTTGCTGATATTTGTTGAGGATGGCCATTTCGGGAGATGTGTCCCATTGTCAACTCAGACTTAACACTATAGTGTTTTATATTATATTATAATATTTTAAAATATATATATTCATCCATTTCTTATCTCTAATTATTTACTTCTTCAGGAAATGTATATTCATTATTGATACAATAAGTAGCCAAACTTGATTGGTATATGTTATTTTTTATATGAAGGTTTAGATGTCCTTCAAATCTATCTATTAATTTTTTTTTTCTTCAATTTTGTAGTCCATTACCTTAAGTGAATCTTAATCACTTAAACAAATATAAATTTTTTCATTACATGATTCATTACAATCCTTCATCCATTTTATTTTGATTGTTATTTTGTATTATATTTGAAATTATATTATCAGTATTGTAAGTAATTTGTATAATTTTTTTCTAATAATCTTGTAATCTTTAGATATTTTGTTTAATGTAAATGTATAAATTGTCAAAATTTTTCTCTTGTATTATTAGTAAAGTTATTGCCGATTTTTTGTTTTCTTATAATGTTATTAAATAGTTTGGGTAGTTGTGAGATTTAGCAGCCACCTATGATATTTTGGAAAATTATTCAAAATTTCAAATAGGATGATATTCAAAATAATGTTTTTTATTGTCCTCGGACAGTTATTAGTAGGATAAAAAATACAGTGCAAGGGCATAAGTTGTAAATTTATCGTTTATGCATGCATGTATTTAAATATACGTATGATATTTCCAGTTAGGATAGATTTGGATTTGAATTTATACATTACTATATACCTATATTCAAATGTACCCAAAACGCTAATTACAATAGTAAGGTCACCACAGTAATAAAGTTACATTTAGAAATCGTATAATACTTACATGATCAAAATGAATAGACATTATGGTGAACAGCTGGTAGCATGGAGGAACATTTGGTACAACTTTGAATGTTGCATCCATGTGTAATTCATTGGCACCAGGGAGTAACTGTAGAAAATGCTCGGATGCAAATATTACTGCTGCCCCAGCCTCTGCATCCTCAATCGTTCCTCTATAGAAATCCTTGTTGCCAATGGATTTACAGAATCGCACATTCCCATCTACCACACGTCCATATTCTACAAGACTCTGCGGAACTCCTACATTTTGTGAAACACGGCGTGCTCTAAACATTGCTGAACTCAGTGTGTTGAACCCAACCTTACCGGATACCTCAATTGGAACCCTGAAACATTAACAATTACAATTTCTTTATTACATGAAATATAAAGTAGGCCTAATTATTGCATGTAAATGAGTGAAAATGTTTTACTAACTTGATGAGTGTTTCAAAACGCGTAAGCAAGTTAGTTAAAAAAGTTTTTACTCAGCTATGCAATATTTACTTATGATTAATTAAAATATTGTAATATTAGATTGTATTTAATTTGTTTTTATATAACATTGGTCTATTTAAAGTCTATGGAAGTGGTGCTAAACATGGGCAACATCAGAAATCAAAGATTATATTCTTTTAACATAAATAATATATAATTTAAAACAACATAGGTTATTCAAATACAAGAATATTTATTAATTTATATTCAAAGCTTTTCGTTGGTAAACAGAACCAACATCATCAGGAATGAAAATTACAATAATGCAAAATATAGGCCTAAAACATCTGTTATATTAGAAATAGAATTGTTGCTAAATTTATACAAATTGCCAAGTTTATTTTGTTGCTGTAACATTATAGACATTGAATATAGTATCAAATTTAGAATGTATTTGTATTTGTTCTTTTATTAATTTGTTAATATTACTGTATTTATATATTTCGAATGCTTCATATATATTCATTCTTAATCTTTCATTAATTTCTTTTATAAGTGTCATATTTTCAATATTTGGAAATTGGTGCTTGTTATTATTACAATGATTTGCGAAATTTGATTTATACATTTCTAGATTTATTTAAGCATTCAAATGTTCTTTATATCTTTCTTTAAATTTTTTCTTGGTTTGACTTATATGAGTTTTATTACAGTTTTCGCATCCAAATTTATAAACACCACCTTTTTCATGCATATTATTTGTTTCATTATTATTATGTATTATGTTTATTATTAGTTTAGTATGCAAATTTGATATTTGTATTTTGAAATAATTTGGGGATATTTTTATTTCATGGACTATAATTAAAAATGAAGTCTATATTGTATTATTCTTATTTTTATAAATTAAATTATAATGCTGTTTATTAAAAATATTATAATTAAAATTGTCAACAGTTTTCAATCATAAGAGACAAACAACCATAAGAAAAAATGATATATTTGAATATATGATATACCGTAAACCAACTTTAACAAACAAAATTATACCAAATAATTCCAATCACCCATATAATCAAAAAATGGCTGTTTTATATAACATATTATATAGAATGCATAATATCCCCATGAATGAAGAAAATAAAATAAGAGGAAAATACATAATTTATCAAATCTCATTAGAAAACGGTTATGAATAGAAAACTGTTTGACAAACTTGATTATAATATTTTTAATAAACAACAATTTAATTTATAAAAATAATAATAATACAACATGGACTTCATTTTTATTTATAGGCCATGAAATTATAGACCAACGAAAAGCTTTGAATATAAGTTAATAAATATACTTGTATTTGAATAGCCTATGTTGTATTAAATTATTAAACAAGAAAACATATTTTATATTTATGTAATATAAGTAATATATTAAATAATATATATATAAATTATATTATAAAATATATTAAATATTTAAATACATAAAAATTATGTTATTTTTAATAAATTCCACTCATTTATATTATATTGTTTTTTCTAAGGCAATGTTTAATATTTGTAAAATAGGACAGTCAAGTTGATGTCCACATTGTTAAGTACAATTTGCACCTAAGCATGCATTTTTTTGAAAATTAAACGTATTACATACCTGGCACATTCTTCGTCAAAAATGATGTTAAAAGGTGTAGCCTCAACCTTACACCTTTTACGGATGCGTTCCCTCAGAGTTTCAACTGAAATATACGTTAGGTCAGGTCCATGATTGTGGTTGCTGTGTTTCACAAAATTCATCAGGGTTTGTTCCGATCCCCGTAGCGGCATAGAAGCCCTGGCAGGACAAGTTTTGTATAATATGCACTTCAGGTAGATTTTTGTACCGACACTACTGTCCCCATAATAATGGTATCCGTCATCGATGTGAAATACATCGGCACGATATTTGGCCAACCTAATGCGCTTGACATCCATTTTTTAATGAAAAATAAAGCTAGTATTATTAAAAAACTCACGACCTACATGAACAATTGCTAGTTGAGGTATGAAGACGGATCTTCGGCAATTGAATATTTATATCAGGGAGATGGGATAGTCCAAATGCTTACTCTCCTTTAAATTTTTCACCCTTTCTTGTGGCACTGATAACCGTGGTCCTTGTAATAACATTGGCTTAAGTTGGAGTTAGGCACTATTGTTTTTTTACTTAAATACCCTTGCTCTATTTATGTTTGCAAGAGGAGATAACAAGTCTAGGATGGAAAACTACCACCATCTGTTCTAATAGACCCTGGTAAAATGAAGGCTTCAAAGTGAACACTTTAACATATATATTTTAGAAAGCTATTACTCTATTTGGAATTCGTATATAGTTTACACTAAGACTACATACTATTGTGGTCCATCTAACGTTTACAATTAAGAAAAAAAAAACACCTCACCAAGCAGATCAGACCTATCAATTCCATTTGATTCAGGCATTGTGAAATATATTGCACTGTGCATTAAAGTATAGTAATATTTACATATTATGCAATAATTTGCTAAATAAATTTATGACCTCTTCACTGTAATTAACAGTAACTCAGATGTGTCACACAAGTTATGAAGAAAATTTAAATATAGACTAACATACAAATAAAAGAAATAGATCTATTATTTTCAAAAAAAAGTCACACATACTTTCACATTCGGGTTGCCTTCGCCAGTGCCAAACACTCAACACTCACAAATTGTCAGCTATTGTCAACTAAATATAATTGTGAACGGAAACAATTGTTGACAAGAAAGGGTGTATTATACACGTTTTAAGAATCTATTTCAAATTGGTATGATTTAAAAGTTAAATGGAATGAATAAAATTGTATTCATTCAGTAAAATGTTATTTATGTAATAAACATTTTCCGGTATGTTTTTTAAAATACTTTTTTGAAATAAATTTTAAAATACACTTTCTTAAAATTTAGTCATTATACATTATTAAGTTATATTTATGATTATGTGTTTATTGGATATTTGTTACGAGTAGGCATGATAACATAAACCAATTTATTATATATTAGTTTGAAATTCAGAAAATCATTCTATTATTAATTCAATATCGACTAATTATAATGAGTAACATAGTTTAATTACAAATTTTTAAATTAATACTGCCTTAGGCGCGTCTGATACTTTTTAAGAACCAATTTCGTTCAAGTAAAATAGTTGAATAAATCTTGTATTCGGTTAATTTTGCTACATCTAATACAGGATTTCTATTAACTATATTTATTAATTAGAATAACTACATTCTATTTAAATCTATGAAGTGTGATCGTAGTAATAGCACGCGGCGACGGTCTAGGTCAGGGGTCCTCACTAGGAATACTTTGAGAGCCAAAACTTTGCATAAAATTTTCCTGAGGGCCGCAAGTACAAGAGGCACTAAATAACTGACAAACAATATGATTATAACATACGTTTATTACATTACCAACATGAATAAACTGTTTTGCGCATACAAAAAGTTTGAAAATGTCTTTTTTTTACTTAGTTAATTCTTTGAAGTTGATGGACGAAATCTTTCAAAGTCCTCTAATATGGCATCTATGTTGGCAGGTTGGGAAGAAACTGAAATTCTTAAAATATTCTCAACATTCTCACTTGTTAGCCTAGATCTGTACTTGTTTTTTACAAACTTTAGCTTACTGAATGTAGTTTCACAGACATAAGTAGATGAAAAAACACACAATATTTTATGAGCACATTCAAGTAAGTTAGGAAATTTGTCCTTTTCAACAACCCTCCAAACCTCATAGCGAGCTTTATTCTTCATCTTTTCTGCAAAAATACTTTTGAGTTCCGTATCGTTCTGAAGATCGATTGATTCATTTTTCAAAACCCTAGCTTCATATCCAAAAAGAGAAAGATGAGCTACATTAGCTGGTTTCATTGCCCATGTATTTTCTACCAAGCGAAATGGTTCCTGATACTTCTTGACGTCACTAAACCTCCGACACATTTCTTCCTTCAGGTCTTTCAACAGTTTTAGTAAATCGGAAACACTTTGACTTTCATCAGGATTTCCATCAAACAGTGTTTTAACTGAAGGGAAGGTGGAATAATCACCGTTTGATAGCTCTTCAATATACATATTGAGTTTTTGTTCATGTGCAAATACGATACTCATCATCTTAGTTACAATGTTATTATAGTCTCCTTGCAATTTAGTCAGTGTTTCATTCATAATGCCCATTGTGTCAGTAAGAAACGCTACTTTAAGCCACCAACTAAAATATAAACTTCAGGGTACTCTTTGTTCTTTGTAGCCAAAAACAAAGTAATCTCATGTCGAATGCTGAAGAAACGTTCCAAAACTTTACCCTTACTCAGCCATCTAACTTCTGTGTGGTAAAGCACATCCACGTATTGCGAAATAAGTTCTTTCAAAAACTCTTAAAAAGTTCTGTGGTTCAGTTCATTTGATCTTATAAAATTCACGATCTTAACAACGTCTTTCATAACATACCTGAAATTTTCACCAAATTTAACAGCTAAGCTTTCTTGTTGAATTATGCAGTGAAAACTCGAGTTTTCACTTCCGAAATGGTTTTTCAACAACTGAACAAATCCTACACTTCGTCCTAACGTTTATGGGCAACCATCAGTACACACAGAAATAACTTTTTTCAAATCTATGCCATGCTCGTAAAAAAAACTTAGTATTGTGTTCAAAAAATCAACACCTGGAGTCTGTCCAGTCATGGGAAGCATGTCCAAAAATTCTTCTTTGATAACACAATCCTTGGATATATACTTCACGAACAACAGTAATTGAGAAATTGAGGTCTTTGGATGTTGCGGTGCGGTGTTGCCGATACTATTGCTTGCTAAACGTCAGTAAACCCCAAGGGAAAGATACAGCGGGCGGGGTTTTTAACTTCAGTAATTATTCACTAACTTTAGTAATTAATTAAGTTTAGTAAAACAACGAGAGATTTTCAAAACGTTCAGTAAATAAATATAATATTTATTTAAGTTATAGAATATTTTGACTTCAATCCTAACCGTCTTTTTTGCATATGTACTATCATAAGATTTTTAATTACATAAACTATTCTTATGATATAAAGCCATTCATAAACACTAAACCTAGTACTACAACCTTAGGACTAAACAGCTAGAATAGTAACCTAGGTAAATGAAAAAAATCATACAACTATTCTATATAAATACATTTTCTTAGCCATAAACTAAATTTTGATGTTAATGATACCCACTATTGAACTGTAATAAAATAGATTGTACTTTTTTTTTGTTTAAAAAAATTGTTTTTATATAAACATAATCATAACCGAAACTAGTTTGTTTATTAAAAACTAATTTTTTGTGAGATTTTGAGCTCACTAATTTGAATTTTACCTTTGTGAATAGTTCTCACAAGCTAAGCTCTAATTAACTAAATGTTTTTTATGTTTACATAAATAAATGCCCAACAAAGATCAATAGTGAAGTTTTAAAATTTAATTAGCTAAACAGCTTACGGATTGAAAAAATAAATTTTGATAATTTCTTCTAGTATTAGGACAAACTATATATTTTGTTTTGAAATTGATAAATAAATAAAAGGACAATATTTAATTTTTACAAATATAGGTAAAACTAATAATAGAAACGAATTTTAAAAACAAAGATTTCTTTTTCTCTTATTAATTGTCAGTATATTGTGAGAATAATTTCTACAAAAACGTTAAGAACCAGTCAGAATAATGAGCAGTTACTATATAAATAAAGAATTAGTAAAAATGATGCAATTTTCTATATGAATAAAGGATTGAAAAAAAAGTCATTTTTACAATATGATAATAATATGTGTGTGGCACGTCGTGTAAATGTCGATAAGTTGAATGTCGTTTAAGTGTCCGTCATTTGAACGACCTGAATGTTGGTTAATTGATTGTCGTAAGTTAGTCGTATTAGTTGACATGTTGGTCATTTGAAAGCTTCCGTTTGTAACAATACAAATAAAATATTATTATTTTTATTGTTGAAAATGTGTTCATATATTATCTATTTAAGTGAACCATTATTTTGTTTCAGAACTATTGAAAAAAACCATTGCTGTTTTAACTGCCGCAGGAAGGATTATTATTACTGTGCGTTTAAAGGATCTTTTAGATTCTAAAATCAAATTTATTCTATTATATAGTAATTGATTAAATATTTATGGGTTTACTTGATATTACTTTTTACAGCCACATTTATTTTTATAAATATGATTTAAATATATTTAGGATTACTTATATAGTTGCTGCAACACCTCAAACCATTTTTTTTATTAGTTTTAATTGTACATTGACTCACAAGTTTCATAAAAACGCCTGTTTTAATACTGTTATTTATTTTGTAAAAGGATTTCATGATAACTTACGAATTAAAGTAATGTTTTGCAATTACGAGGTAAGACATTGGTAAATATTGAGTAACAAGATGACAAATGGTAAGTTTTTGAAATAATGTACATTTTTTGTACGAGTACATTTTTCTGCCTTTCCTAGCATTACAATGTTTTTTTTTTGTATACTCGTTTTGGAAAGACTCCATTTTCAAAACTTTAGAAGTAGTACCTCTTCAAAGATAGTATGATAAAACTTTTGTAAGTAAAGTTATGTCAAAATTCGTTATCAAAGGAAAATATGAAGTTAAGAAAGAGAGGAAAGTATACTCGAATATATAAAAATATTCCTAGCATAGGTGAAAGTTAGTATACAGTAGAACATAAATAATTTGAACATCTTTAATTCTAAACTGTTATTAATTCAAAGTTTTGGGTTGGACTCTGGTTTTTTTAAAGCAAGACTTTTATTCAGACATTTGAATGTATCTATTTGGTGTTTTATGCAATATTAGTGTAATATTTTGTTACAATATTCTGAACAATGCCTATTTAATTTGTTAGACAATTATTAGATTAACCATAAAATAAACTGTGAGGTTTTATAGTGACTTATTTTGATCATACAGACAAATATCGGACTTGTGTTATTTCCTCATTTTTTGTGACTACACTGGATATTAGGACTTGTTAAATTATTAACTCATTAGTAATCGTAAAGTGTTACAGTGAACCTGAACTACTGGTGAGTGATTACTAAGGACTATGTTTAAACACACAAGTGGTAAGACTTTTACATTAATTTTAGGAGCAGACATCTTGAGCTACTTTCTGGTCAGTGGACAACGAACCATCATCAAAGGTCGTCCCTCCGTACTCAACTTACTGTTCAGACGGATGTCTTGGGGTCACTTCGTTGGACGGAATTAACGACTACACACTCCAATCCAAGGATATAGAAAAAGTCATCTTCAGCAGTAAAATATGCAACACCATGGGAATCTAACAAAGGCTACCACACCTTACGTGACAACTTACGAAGACTTCAGCTACAAACTACATCTCTGACTCTCTCCGCCGTTGAACGTCTTTCATCGACTCCTCAGGGTGAGCAACAGACTTTATCATTCATCACTCAACATTGCTTTTCAGAAGTGCAGCAATTTCTTCAGACAAATAGATATGTTTATTCATCACTGCATAGTGCTTACTTATTTTGTTAGATTAAGTATTACTTCATCCGCCAGTGTTATAGTGACTTTTTTTGAACATAAAGACAAATATCGGACTTGTGTTATTTCCTAATTTTTGTTGACTACACTGGATATTAGGACTTGTTAAATTATTAACTCATTAGTAATCGTAAAGTGTTACAGTGAACCTGAACTACTGGTGAGTGATTACTAAGTGATCACCAGTGCATGGTACTTAATTGTTTTTGTTAGATTAAGTAGTCAACTGCGAATGTTAGTGACTTATTTTGAACATAAAGACAAATATTGGACCTGTGTTTTTCCCTCCTTTGTTTAGACTGCACTCTATATTGGAACTTGTTCGATTATTCACTAATTGGCCATTGTTTATTGTTACACTGAATCTTGAACTAAATAGTGAGTGTGATTACTAAAAACCACTTTTCAATGCCTCAATAGTAAAACTTTTACATTAATTTAAGTTGTGTTTTATTAACTTTATAACTTTGTTCAATCGCTTATACCTATTTTAATATTTCCTCACCTTGTCGTAGAGAAGTACTTTAGCCAGAGATTGTTTACTGAATTTGTATTTTCTTATACCTTGGAGTGAATCCTTAAATCTATTATGTATTGTAATCTTTTGTTGTTTTCTTTCTTTTTTGTAAATTTTGCCATCTTATTCTAGTGAGTATTTTTATTGAAGGGCTAAGAGTTGACTCTAAATTTCACTGCTGTATATCTCAGTATATTGTATTGTATTACATTGTACTCTATTGTATTATTTTCATAGTTGCAATATCAGACTGTCCTCATTTTGACCTACCAATACAGACTGATCACCTGTGTTTGTAGGAATCCAATATATTATATTTTTTTTGTTTAGCCAGTATGTTTTAGTTTCAGAGTATAATTTTTCTAACATTTACAATAACTGATTATGTAATGAAAATTGAATAATTTATTTAGAATAATTTCACTTGTAACTATGTTATATTGGATTTTATTTCAAGGTGTTGTTTCTCATTTCTGTTTTGCTAATAATTAATGTATAAAAGAATCTGTCTTAATGAAGCTATTTGTATTTTATTCAATTTCGTTTGATTAAATGTTGAATTGGTTATTTGTTTATTAACCTTGGTTCTCTATCAATGTAAGGTTACAAGAAAGTTGTTAAATTATTAACTTACACTTGGAGGAAACTTTATTGTCTTACATGGAAAGACGAAAACGTTGCCTCCAAGTGTAAGGTAACAATTTAACAGCTTTTAGTTAACTAAAAGTCTGGTCGAAAGCAATAGCAAAAGCGTAATAAGTAATTAACAACCGGCTCGACATAAACAGCAACAATATTTTGATAGTTACAAGAAAAGTTGCAGGTATGTATTTTTTTTATAATTTATAATTAATAACTCATTTCATAAAAACACAAAAATTGAAATAACATTTCAGAGTTAAACATCTTGTCTTTTATTTATTAAGGAAAATACAGCTTATATATGGGTCAGTAATTTACAATTACAACCAGATTGGTATTGTAGGTATACCTCCTTCTCTGTAATAAACTTGCAAAATATTATTTCTGTTTTTATTTAAAATTTCATTTTTTTTTAATGTATATTCTCCATCTTAAAGGTAGGCTCTGTATTGTTTCTGGATTTATATAATAATTATTTGTGTGTAACATAAATAAATGAAACCTCTTGAACAGAAATAACTTTCTTTTATTTTTTGTAGGTTTTAAAAATAAAAGAAGAAAGTTATTTGTTTGAGGGTTTTCATTTATTTATGTTAAACATTACACAACAGTTGTTTCATACAGTTATTATCTGTGTGTATTTCTATATTTTGTTTTTTTTTTCTTTTATTTGTGTATATTTATTTCTGATTGTCATTAATTTGGTTGGTTTATTATATTGGTTGTTTTGACTATTTCTAAAGATTATGTAATTCATCAAGGATTATTTATTGTAGTTGGGTTTACAATTTTTTTTTGTAAGATAATAATTTAGTTGGGTTTACAATTTTTTTGTAAGGATAAAAATTTAAAATATATCAATCCGGTTTTAGGCTTGATAAGGGCAAATAAGTTGCAGAAACTATAATTAAAATCAATATAAATTGACTCGTTTATCAACTGTATTTTTCTTCCGAAATAACTAATAGTGACAACACATAGTGGTGCCATTATAAACTTTAATAAATTTATTCTGTAATATTTTTAATTGCTGTTCAACTTTTTCCTAAGTAACTAACATTTATCATGTGAATTTGTTTTTCACCTTAACTGATCTTTCTAATTTTTTTATAAGTTATTTTACCTGTACATTACTTGAAATGTTCCCCCATAATACTTTGACAACTACAATGTTTTATTAAAATTCGATAGGCCTACAGGAATCTTTTCAACAGTTTGGTTTTGCTATAATTAAATGATTCTTAACTAAGTGAATACCTAAGGGCATATAGTTATAGTTAATTTAAATAACTAAAACCTATACCACATAACCTTTTCAACACCTTTTTCATATTTCGATTCCACAGCAACCGTCCTCAGTGGTTATTAACACAATAAATTATATTTATAACAAGATTTTCATCAAATATATACAATTATCACTAATTTGCCACACCTTCTTTACATTGTCTGACTAATTATGTAATAATTTCCTCTGCAAGGTCCTGCCTCTTAACCTCTTTGTTAGAGTGTTACTATAACACATTTTCCAATTTTACCAAAATACAAATATATTTTTTTTTTATAAAATTAGAACCATCTCCTAATTAACCAATGTAATTGAGAGTTCCAGATAGGCTCTTTATCAGTAGTTATAATGATATCGTCATAAATTAATACACAAACTTCTAACACTTTAACAGCCTTTTTGTTTTAACATTGTTCACTAATTTAAGATAATTTATTTTAGCCTGTTTAGTGTTTAAGATCTGTTCAGCAATACTTGATTTTTCAGGTTTAAAATTTTTATATGGCTAATATGCTCTTTGAGTCTTTTGGAAGTTTTTTTTGTTTGGTCAATGAAAACTTTAAGAGAATTAAATTTTTTGTTATAACTCCCTGATTTATCTAACTTATTTACTGTATTTTGTCTTTTGGGTCACCTGGTAAATATTTCAGTCTTTATACTTTTATATTTACCTTTTTAAATAAAAAAAAACTTCTAAACCTATTGTTATATCCATATCAAATGGTAGCCTAATGTATTTATTTTTAATATTTTCTCTTATTAAAGTGGTGAAATTTTTTTGAATTTTGTTTTCTTCATATATTCCTTATTCTGGAATTATATCCATTAAATTTATCTATGTGATTCTGTCAAAATTCAAATTAATTTTATTCAAAGGAATTGTAATTATTCTATTGACCATATACTTGAATGCTGCTAATTTGAGATTTACAATGATAGAATTTACTGCGATTTACCCAGGATTATTTGTATTTTTTTATGTACACTATATCTAATTCAGTAGGCTATTATTATTATTATTGTTTCTAATACTTGAAACTAAACATTTACTATCTTCTATTTCATAGGTAAATTTTATGTTGATTGTTGATATATTGATAATAAATTAAGAAATGTTCTATATGCTCTTTAATATTGAGAATATCTTCTACATCAATTTCTTAGTTTAGGAAAATACAACTGTTTATTTCTTTACTTCCACTCACAATTTTTCATATAGTTTGGCAATTAAAGGTGATTAGCTGTATCATCATTTTGTTCCTAAAATGCGTTGAAATCAATGTGTTGTGCAACACTTTGTTAAAAATCATTATTCTTGACTTTATTTTCAATTCTTTAATGTTAAATTTTCAACAATATATTTTACAAGCTTTCCTGGCTCAATTTGTATCCGTTTCATTTTAAAATGTTATAGGCTACCACTCAATAATTTCTATTCACTTATCTGTACCTCTTTCCTAATATCAAAATTTAAACTTCTACTTAATATTTCCATTTCTCACTGGGTAAATTTTTATTATTGTTTCATTTTCAAGCAAAGCTTGGTTATTAGGTCTGTCTGATATATTTCTTATCAATCTGCTTAACTTTCTTGGAAATGTTTTAACTTCGCTCAAATATTTGTTCGCTACATTAACGTTTTTACAAAACGTGTCCCAATTCTCTTTAGTATCGCTTGCCAACTTTTAATTGTAATTTCCAATTATACTCTACTTAATTTACTCTGCAGGTATTTTATTTCTAAACCTAACCATTTCACCTTTGAAAACTGTAAAACTTTATTTGCTCTAGAACATTAATTTATTAAGAGTTATGTTGTTTTACACACCTCAAGATATTTTATATTCGTTAAAAATAATTTATTCTAATTTTTAGAATTAAATTGCAATTTTGTAAGGTAAGCATACATTTGTTCAAATAAAGGGGTTGTAGCTGGTGATGAAATTGTGACATAATCGATAACCTATATTTTATCCCTAATTAGGGCACTCGTGTCCATCAAATCAATTGAAGCTATTGTATTTCATAAAGGTTTACAATTTGGTAATGTAAAACTAAAGGTGAGAATGTCCAATATGGCATAAAAATCATGAAGGTAATTGAGAATATTCTAATTATGATAGTTTCACTTTTGCCTAACTGGGACTGGGGTTTTTAATAGTCATTTTAGATGTGAAATTGGTAGGTTATCAGAGTACATTTATAGATCACAATGAGACGAAACTACCTGTTTGTTTTAAAGTTTAAATTAAAAAAGTTTTCCACAAAGTAAAAAAAATTGCACAACTTTTCCTCCCTCCTCCCACATAAACAGAAAGAGGTGGCCCATGACGGCTAAGGTCTTGTGTCGAATTAAACAACCTAATTAATACACAATATCAAGAGCACAGTGCTACAATATATTACAATGAAAATATTGGAAAGAACCCCAATACCACAAAATATAACAAATAAAACAAGTTACTTAAGATTAAACCCTTATGTACATTTCGATGACCATGTCATCATCATCAGAGGGTCTTATTACAAAATTACAATCTAGCAAACGAGAAGTTACAAACTAGAATGATGATTCTTGTTTGCTAGATTGTAATAAGACCCTTTGATGATGATATGGTCATCGAAATGTACATAAGGGTTTAATCCTAAGTAACTTGTTATTTTTGATTGTATTGGGGTTCTTTCCAATATTTTCATTGTAACCTAAATAATGGAGCTGTAATTGGGGATAATATTTTTTGACAAATGTGCTAAACGTTATTTTGACATTTAATAACATTATCCTATAGTATTCTCGAGAGTGTCGAGAGGCATTAATTTACCTATTATTTCAAATAAACCTATTGTATTAGCCAAAGACAAGTATGTAAATACATTGCTTCAAGTTGATAGCCTAGTTATCTATAATTTTTTGCTGTGGTTATAATTAGGATTTTTCCAGGTAATTGGCACAAAAAATATAAACAAGGAAGTGATTACATTTTGTATCAATGTAAGAGTTGACACCAGCCACAACGGTAGCAAAATTTGGTTTATCAAACCCAACCTGAACCAGCAAAGTATATTTACAAAACCTTTTGAGGTCATTTGTAGATGCGATCTATATTGCTCATGTGTAATATGCAAGTTGTAAGCGGACAATGTTGAAAAAGGCCAATGTCGGGCGTGCCGATTTGTGGTATGATTATATTCATATCGACACAAAGATGACTTTGTTGTGTAAAAATCACCCCCCCCACTCTTACCAGTATATATAAATATATATATTTTTTATGCTTCCTTTTCTTGATCTGGCAGGTATAATTTTACCACTATCGTTGCGTCTAGAATGTAGACAATGTATTACATCTATGAATTTCTGAGCGGGTAATACTGCAATCTTGTTTGTGGGGCACTAAATTTAGTCTTTTTTCGGAGTTGTGATTACAGTAAGCAATAAAATAAACCCAGTTTATATTTTAAATACAGTAAAGCTGTTCTCATTATTTTCATAAAAGAATTGCACAAGTTATTGTCAAGAAATAGGCTATTCATTTAGAAAATGTGAACTTTAAAAAAAATAAATTTAGGCAATTCTGAAGACACATTTGTTAGTCTACAAATTCGTGTTATTTGCCTAGTCGAGTTAATTGCTAAAAAATAAAAATATGTGAATGTTGCTCTGCTTCACATTATTGTTTAGGTAACCAAATTCGTGATGAACTGGCAATAAAATTTGTACTTTCAAATATTTGAAAAAAAAAGTGCAGACGCTATATTATTATACGGTATTTTATTAATTTGCTCTTTCCTATTAGCAATTTCTTTCCATGCCCTCCCTTTTATCTATGTAAAAATATACATAGCTTTTATTTTGGAATCTCTTTAGTATAAATATGTAAATACTAGCTTTACCCTGCGCACGTTGCTGCGCCTGAGATCATAATTTTCTAATAAGAAAAGCAAATTAAACATATTTCTTTTACTGCAACGCTAGAGGATAGACAATGTTTTTCTTTAATACATTATGCTTATAAACATACAAATTTTAGGTGTCGGAACATGTAATAGTGAGAAATTGAAGTTCGAATGTTCAAAATTTAATCCAGCAATGGTCGACGATTGGGTTTGTGCCTTGTTTATGGTTATTGCGAATGCAAGACACAAAGGAAACTATAGTCGTTTGAAATCAATGGGTAGATCTGATGAAATTAAAACCATCTCTCCTTTGAACTTGTCCCCTATGATTTCTGCTTAGTTCAAGTTGGTTGTCAGTTTTTTTGTGGATAGTCTGGCACAACTTTGGTGGATTCAAATTTCGCAAGAGTATTATCGTCGACCTTGCTTTTAATATTAATATGCGTGATAGCAATAGGCCTAATTTTACATAGAATCTACCTATTTTAAACAATATAAAATATGTATAATGTATTTTTATTTTTGCATTATCTTTATAATTATTTTATTAATTACGTAACCCTAATATAGATATACATTTTAACATCAGACTTATGGAAGGCTGTACACTGAACCTCTGGAGCTGGATGGATGGATATACACCAAATTTCACAGATGGAGGGAAAATGTTGAACAAACCCTCCAAATTTATAGTTCAGCGGTTTAGGCGTCTATAACATACAGACAAACATTCATTTTTATATATACATATTAAAAAAAATATTTAAGTACGGTATTGGTATAGATAAAAGTTTTAGTTGTTCCAATTGCTTTATGATTTTATTAAATCAAAGTTGACAAGTTTTCTTCTTTATAATAATGTATTGTCAGTTGTAGTTCCTTGATGAAAGACTAGTTTAGTTTAATATTAAGGTCTCAGTATGCTGTTTACGTCTAGAAACATTTCTAAAAATATTCAATTTCATAATATTACTTACTTCGTTTTGTAATTAGGCTTTTATTCAAAACGATATTTAAAAACATAATAAGATGCAATAAATATGTGCTATGCTATAACCAAGTCGAAAGATATGGCTATTTTAGACAAAAAGTTATGAGGTTTTAATTACGTTAATTATTTATGTTTCAATATGTTGTTAAATCTGTAATTGTTTACAAAAATAATCACTGTATCATTTCCCATTATTTTGTAACTATACTAAATGTTCAAAAAGATGTTTAGGTATATTATTTACAATTATAAGAAGATGCTTTACGATCTATGGTCTAATCAAACCAAATAATATTCCAGCATTACATTTATTCTAATAACGATAAAGTTAAACCGTAGCATTTTGAGAAATAATTTAAAGGTAGTAATAATAACTACTAAGTTTAGATATTTATAGAAATATTACTTCCCATTTATTTATTAACTTCAAGTTGTACGTTGAACGCCTGCGTAGCGGCATAGCGATAACCCGCAACATTACTTTTAGTTGAAGTCGGTGTATTTGGTTATTTTAAATGGGTGTATTTGGTTATTTAAAGTCCGTGTATTACGATTATTTGAATGTCGCGTATTTGGTTAATTAACGGCCGCGTAAATTGTGTGTGTACATTTTGGTTAATGCATTTTTTAGGTTTTATAGGTAGTTATATTGGGCGATTTGTTAATTACGTTAATATTTAGGTCTCAGTATTTTATTAAATCTATAATTGTTTTAAATATAAACACTACATCATATTACTGTCGTTTTGTAAATTACACTTAATGTTTAATACGATGTTTAAGTAGACTATTACAATTATAATAAGATACATACATACAAATATTCATTTATATATACACAGAATAGAAGAAAAAAATATGTACGGTATTGGTATAGATAATATTTTTAGTTGTTTCCAATTACTTTATGGTTTTATGAAAAGAAACGTGACAAGTTTTCTTCTTTATAACAATGTATTGTAAGTTGTAGTGCCTTAATGAAAGACTAGTTTACCTTTTACTTTGACTAGTTTACTTTAATATTAAGGTATCAGTATGCTGTTTACATCTAGAAACATTTTTTAAAAATTATCAATTTATTATATTAATTATCGTTTTGTAACTACACTTATTCAACACGATGTTTAAATATTTATTACGTTAGTTATTTAAGTTTCAATATGTTGTTAAATCTGCAATTGTTTACAAAAATTAACACTGTATCTTATTTCCCATAGTTTTGTAATTACACCTAATATTTTAAAAGATTAGACTAAAAGTATACTATTTATAATTATAATAAGATACTTTACGATCTATGGTCTAATCAAACCTAATAACATTCCTGCATTACATTTATTTTAATAATGATAAAGTTAAACCGTAGAATTTTGAGAAATAATGTAAAGGTAGTAATAATAACTACTAAGTTTAGATATTTATAGAAATATGAATTCCCATTTATTTATTAACTTCAAGTTGTGCGTTGAACGCCTGCTGAGCGGGATAGCGATAACCCGCAACATTACTTTTACTTGAAGTCCGTGTCTTTGGTTATTTAAAGTTCGTGTATTACGATTATTTGAAAGTCGCGTATTTGGTTATTTGACAGCTGCGTATTTTGGTTAGGTGACCTTTGGTCATTTGAAGTAGCCCCGATATAGTTGTGTTAAAGTAATTGTTCCTTTCTTTAATGTGTCGGTAATGTGAGGATCCCAAGTCAGGCCCCTGTTGAGTATGCCTCCAAGATATTTGACCAGATTCCCCCCGTGAAAGTAATCCCTTAATAGTTTTAGTGGTGTGTTGAGTTTTTGTGCCCTACGTTTGGAGACAAGCAGAGCCTTGCACTTGCCCACGTTCACCTTGACTCTAGAGTAGCTCAGCCATGGTTCCAGTGCTGTGAAAAGTGTTCATGTAAATTTGAGTGTATTAGATGTGGTTGCCATAACGCGGTGTCATCTGCAAATATGGTTACTTGTATGTTCAGTGTTGTCGGTATGTCCTTGATGTAGATGTTGAAAAATATGTTTCCAATAATTGAGCCCTGAGGGATCTCCGGCCCGTATAGTTCGTAGTGTAGATTGAGCCTAAACTTACGGTTGGACAGGTATGAGCTAACTAGGTGTATAAGCCCGTCTGGAAAGCCATAGTGTCATAGTTTCACTAAGAGCCCGTTGTGCTAGATCAGGTCAAAGGCCTTTTCAATGTCCAGGAAGACTACCCCAGTCGAGCAGTAGTTGTTGAAACCCTTGCTTGCATGCTCCACCACTCTCATCAGCTGATGCGTAGAGTGTTTTTTCTCAAAGCCAATTGGCTCTGGCGTCAGTATGTTGTGTGTGTGGATATGCTTGTTGATATGTTTAAGCAGGATTTTTTCAAATACCTTGCCCATCGTATACAACAAGCTTATTGCTCTGTATGAGTCAGGTTTGCTGTGGTCTTTTCCCGGTTTGGGAAAGAACAAGATCTTGGCCTCCTTCTAAGTGTCCGGGAAGTGTTGTGTCCGGAGTATAGCATTGTAGATGATTGAGAGGAAAGTGACCGCTTTCTCCGAGAGGATTTTCAGCGTTGTGTTGGTGATGGTGTCTGGTCCAAGAGTTTTTCTTGAATTTGTGAGATTTCCCAATTTATCTTTGTGATAGAAGTGTCAGTGTTTGGTTAATGTAGTAGACAAACTGTGCTGTTTCTAAATCTACTTTAGCTGTAACGGTTGCAACAGCTGTTTGGTCGTTTGGTTGGAACGTGCTCTCAAGCAGTCTATGTCTATGTCTAGTGGTGTGTCAACAAAGTGGAGTAATGTCCAGCTGGAACCGGAATAACTCCCAGTGAGCCAGTCTGTAGTCTAGCACCTTCCTTAGCTCCTGCGAACAGGGCTTCCAGAAACCGTCATTATCAAGGAGTAGTGATCTGAATTCAGATCTCTATCGACGTGAAATTGCGGTGCCAATAACAAACCTTTCGCAATAGCTGTATCCAAAAAGTCTTCGTGTGGTAAGTGCTGTGGTGTGTTGGTTCAGGAGGGGCCAGCAGTATAGCTGTTGTGTTTTGTATGAAGGGTCGTAGTTGCCGGCCTCCTGTGTTTATAGACTTACAGCCCCAGCATGTGTGCTTAGAAATCAGGTTCTTTAGAATTTAGGTGATTATTATCCTGCAGGAGGTTTGTAGAAGGACTTCTAAATCGCGAATGTAATCAACAGAATCCGGGGGTTTGTAAGTTGATACAAGTGTTATGGTGCTACCGTTGAGCTCAAGCCTAATAGCTGTTGCTTCAATGCATGTGATTGTGGGCAGTAACAATTCAAAATGTTTAATACGTATATCTATAATTATAGCTGTACCGACGCGGCTTCTAGTTTTCCTGTCAATGCCGTAAACTTTAATGATTTATCTTGGGGGTTTAGGTGTGTTTTTGTAATAAGTGCTAGTTTATAGTCGGTTCTTTGCATATAGTGAAGAAGCTCTAGTTCTTTGTATTTTACGCCGTTGTCATTCCATATCAGGATCGGTAACCTATCCATGGTTGACAGAAGAGACTTACTGGATGAAGGAAATCATGCATTCTGAGTGGTTTTGGGGAGGGGGTGAAGACAAGGTCTTAACAATGCAATGACCCAGTCCGCCCGTGAAGGCTTCCCAGGTCAGAGCAGAGTTAACAACTCTTAGGGGCGGTTCAAATGTTTCTTTCGCCTAGTCTATAGAACCGGGTGAGGTAGATGTGGTCAGGGATGGGTTAGCGAGTTAGCGGGTGCTTCAGGAGCCACATGAGGCTCCGGTTGGGTTTAAGGGGGCGTCCTGGCCTTTGAAGGTTTGGAATTGCCGGCCTCCTGATTTTGTAGATTTACAGCCCCAGCATGTGTGTTTAGAATTCAAGTCTCCGGCGATTATTACCCTACTGGAGGAAGGGTAATATTTATCACAGCGTATCGTCAGGTGCTACTGTCAAGCGGATTTATAGTGAACTATTACAGACATGAGTGCATTATGCAGCACAAATACGAATTTGTGCTTGATCCTTTCTTTTGTTATTATCTCCAAGGTCTATCTTGCGCTGTCCTTCCGGATGTTCTATAGCTCGCTTACAGCGTTTGGCTAATCGGGCAACCTTACCCGCTTCAGGTTCCTGTTGCAGCCCAACTTGCCATGAACTTCGTACCGCCTAAATGTCGATGAATATTACCTAAACTTAGTTTAGAATTTTATTAACATAATAATAGCTGAACCTATAGTAATCGATCGAGAAAAGTGTGACAATAAATGTTCTTGGCTAAACGTGTTGGAAAATATTTTTAGATTTATTTGTGTTGCCTAGCAACCAAAATTTGTAATCAATTGAATGAAATATCTCAAGATACGATAAGATAGAAAGTGGTACTTTATGCTATTTTGGCACATAAATATTATATGTTGGATGTTATTGCTATGTCGCCAGAAATCTTCCCAGGAATGTACTCAACTGTACATTTCCCAAAGTTCATGGCGATCGGATCAGTGGTTTAGTAACGCATAAGGCCCATACATACATACATACATAAATTCAGTTTTGTATACATACTAGACCACAATTAATATAAATAAAGTTACCTACTCTATGCGTTTATACAGCTGATCTACCACATAACCTATAACTTGGACGAAATAACTATATTGCATAACTTGCTCCTTTTGTGAAAAGGTTTTTCCCCATATAAAAATAAAATGAATTCATTAAAGTTAATTAATGGTGCGATATTTCAAAAAAACTGTAGCAAAATTAATTGACATCCACTGCAAGCGGATGAATAAAAAGTATGTTATTAATGGTTGAAATTTGTGAAAGATTCATATATGGGGAGTGGAAAATAATAGAAGGAATTAAAAAAGGTAGTTTTTTTACTAACGCCATTTACTGAATATCTAACTTAAAATAATTAATATTTTAAAATTAAAATGGTATTTTTATTGGGGTGGTTAAATAAGTGGTACACACCGGTCATAAATAATTTGGGGTGTACATCGTCTTTTTTATTTTTGAAAAGTATAAAATGTTAAGATTGGTTATCCGAGGTCTAGGCAGAACCACTGAATGGAGTGGGGGATCCATGATCCTTCTAACAATCCGGATACAGTCAATTTTTCGAAATATTTGTCACATCTCTTCTTATTTTTTTACCATTTGCAAGATTTACAGTAAAAGCCAGCATAAATATACAACGCAATAACTTTACCTGTCAAAATATAAAACAAACCGTTCATGCTACCACACTCATTGGCAACGTATTAACTTACGTCAGTAATAAAAAGGAAAAATGTCGAGACTGCCACAACCAACTAGAGTGACGAATTCTTATCGCCGCAATTTAGACTTTGGACAACAATAGAACTAGCTGTTTATTCAACCTGTGCGTTTATTAGCTTGCATGTTATATTTTCTTATTAATTTGAAGATTTGGTGAATGCGTTGGTAATTTGGCATTTTGTGTGAAGGTTTTCAGATTAAAAGTAAGTGTAATTGGTTTCTAATATTAATTATCTTTGAGGTTTCTTTCAATATTTTGTAAAATTATTTTTATCAGGCTAAAGGTTTTACATTAGTTATAAAGCAGAAAAGTTAAATTACTCAAATAACTTTATCACGCCCTAATCACAGTTATGTAGCCTAAGTCTATAAAATTATATGTATGTTGTAGAAACAATACTGTATTTGATAAGTATTATTTGTTATTATTTCTATTCTTAACTATTAATTTATATGTGCTTTAAGGTTGTGCGAGGTTATCTTTTCCAAATTACTAAAAATTTTAAATATCTTAACATGTGTGCAAAGTATGTTTGAAGCAATGTAACTAACAACTGTTCTGTTCCGTTAAAAATATCGGTTTTAATTGCCGCTTATATTTATCTGTAGAATCTTTAAAACTGAATGTAAATCTCTCGTATTCTCAACGCGTTTTGTATTTATTATTGACAAAAACTAAGGTATTCATGTAACCCAAATGACTGGCTTCAAATCATTTGATTTATTGAAGCGAAATTTCTTAAAATAAATAACTCTGAAAAATTATCATTATAAAGTAAACGAATATTAGGTTTAAAATTCTTATTTTCTGTTTTACTTTAATGCTCACACTTAATTAGGCTGGGCTGTATTTTACAAACATAATTCTTGATATTAGTTATAAAGTCTTTTTATTGTTTTTAATAACACAAATATATTACATTAACAATTAAATAAAAGAAATATTAAAGAAGGATTATGCCTAAATAAAAGTGTGAGGAATTTAATCCGAAAAATCTTTAAAAAATTCCTTTGAATCGGTATAGTATGTTCCATGCCGTATGTTTACTTGCAATTGCACTCTATTTTCTTGTACTCTAGATACAGCATTTTAATGCAGAGTATTTTGTTTGCAAGTTTACCTTATGATGTTTCAGTTCTTAACAAAGAATGGTATTGTAAGGTACACTCGCATAGATTGTTTTTTTTTTAATTAATGCGGTGGATTTGCAGGTCAGGTACAACTATTTATTTAAGTAATCACTTTTACATTCGTTTATAAATATCCGAACTTTAAATTTTCTAAATTTGTAAAAACAAAATTTGTAGTCTCAGTAAGTTTTTACAAAATTTAATTCTAAATACGTTTTTACAAATTTACAACATTTAAAGTTCGGATAAGCATATACTAATATAAAAGTGATTAATTAAGTATCACTGAATGTAATGGACTACAAAATTCTAGTTTTTCTTTAAACAGGCAACGTTTTAATATTAGCTACGTTACTGTCATTAATACATTATGTATTGCAGCCCTGATGACAATACTGTAGCCTGTTTAAATAGATAGCTGTACCTGACTTGCAAATTAACCGCATTTATTTAAACAATAAGAGAAATACTGCTGATTAGTTTATGACTATCCCAACTTTAATTTAGTAAATTTGAAAAAACTTACTGAGACAGAACGTTTTCTAATGATGTTAATTATGTTTGCAAAATATATTTACGTTGAAACAATTTTCATAAATATTTTTACACTTGTTTCCAAGGAACATATGGTATTCATGTAAGAATTTTTCACTTTTATAATGGAATGACTGTCTTAATAACGAATAGACCTACAAATAACTTGAACCATATATACTAACAGTTTCACAAATATTATGTTGTATAGTTAAAAAAACATTTTTTTCAATCTCCTCAACATTCAAGTTTTTTTAAATGTTTGTCACATTTACGCTTCTTAATTCTTTTCAATGTGCAAGATTTACAACGCATTAAATTTAACTGTTTAAATATAAAACAAACCGTTCATGATGTCACACTCATTGCCAACGTATTAACTTATATTAGTAATCAAGAAGAAGAATGTCGAGACAGTCACAGACAACTGGAGTGACGAATTCTTATCGCCGCGATCTAGACTTTGGACAACAATAGAATCAGCTGTTTATTCGACTAGTGCGTTTATTAGCTTGTAGGTTATATTTTCTCATTAGTTTAAAACTTTGGCGAATGCATTGGTATTTTGGCATTTTGTGTGAAGGTTTTCAGATTAAAAGAAAGTGTAATTAGTTTCTAATATTAATTATCTTTGAGGTTCATTTATTGTTTTGTAAAATTGTTTTTATCAATCCAAAGATTTTACTTTAGTTATAAAGAAGAAGATTTATATTACAAAAATAATTTTATCACGTCCTAATCACAGTTATGTAGCCTATATAATGGTATATAATGGTCATGTAAGTCTATATAAAATTATAAGTATGTTGTAGAAACAATACTGTATTTGATAAGTATTATTTGATATTATTCCTGTTCTTTACTATGCATGCATAGCAATTACTTTATATGTGCTTTAAGGTCGTCTGAGGTTATCTTTTCCTAACTACAAATATGAGTAAATATCCTAACATGTGTGCAAAATATGTTTAGTGTAATGTAACTTACAACTGTTCTGTTCCGTTGATAATATCGTTTTTAATTTCTGCTTACATTTAACTATAGATTCTTTAAAACAGAATGTAAATTTCTCGTATTCTCAACGCCGTTTGTATTTATTATCGACAAAAAATAAAATATTCATGTAACCCAAATGACTTGCTTCAATAAATTGTATTTCTTTTGATGAAAACTCTTAAAATAAATAATTCTGAAAAATTATCACTATAAAGTAAACGAATATTAAGTTTAAAGATTTTGTGGTCTTCCCTTTTACATTAATGATCACACATGATTAGGATAGACCCGTATTATACAAACATATTTCTTGATATTAGTTAAAAAATTTTTTATTGATTTTAATAACACAAATATTTTACATTTACATAATAAAACAAATACTATTTAAATAAGATCATCCCTAAATAAAAAATTGAGGAATTTGATTCGAAAAAACGGGTTTAAAAAATGTATAAAAAAGTAAAATTCAAAACGTTTTGTAAAAAATAGAACACTTTTGTTTTTGTTTGAAATTTTTGTTGCGTGTTAATTTTATAAGAGTTTGTTAGCATAACATTATGATAATTTCGTAAATTTTATGTGGTATTAATAATAAATATGAAAACCTGTAAGAAAATGGACAATTCAATACCTAAATCCTTAAGAATATTTTTCGTAACATACAATTTTTTTATTTTCAAAGGGTAATTCAAGTAAAAGAGTAATATTTCCTATAGGTTGCGTTAATCACAGAGACAACATACTGAACATAAATTTAATGTAAGGTTATAGAGGAGAACATAAAGTGTTATTATTAAAATTTGCAGTGTAATCTGATGGTGAGCCAAGCAGAGGATTACTTGAAAAAGCACTCCAGAGCCCCTAAGGGCTCCCCAGAGCCACCTGCATCGTACAGTGCGCAAAGGTGAGTGGGTGGGTTGCTTTTTTTACGCCCACTTTTCTTCCTGTAACCGAATAGATCTAGGCTCTAGACTATGCCATGAGAATACAACATACCGTATTGCGAAGTGTTGTAAAAGATTTTCTTAAATTTATCCTAAAATTAAAATGATAAAATAAGCGCTGTATAAAAATGCATATAAAATACAGAGAAAGGAATTTTATATTTAAAGACTGTAAACAACTGAAAAGTATTTAGGCACAGAAAACCCATTTTTGCTGAGGTAAACATAATGGACTTGCCTCAGGATTAGTGGCGTGTGGTGTTAGCGCGCTGTGGCGATTAACCTTTTGTTTCCCAACCATAGATATGCCAGAAAAGTCTTATCCATTTCCCAGAGTTCCTGAATACATTGGCAGGAGATATATGTCTTTATTGCACCATCTGTTAGGAGTGGTGTCGAGGTGGATATAGAATCTAATGGGGTCATTGTGTTGAATTGAAACCTTTATGAAGGCGCCTATCCTGAAACCATTTATTAATAAAAGCCTTAGAAGTAACTTGACTAGGTAGTTGCGCTCTATTTATCCGTCTAAATTCTATCATTCTCAGCATATTTACGTTGGAGCTCAATGGGTCTGTGATCTCTCTTCATGCTTCCCAGCATCCTCCAAACCACGTGCAGGTAGTAGTCATGCGTTATCGTGGAAACGGATGAAAATATTGTAACCACAATAATAGTTACACCGAATATGCCCGCCTTATCAAATATATATTGAAGCACAACAAGTACATTAGTGTAAATGGCAGCTAATGGGGACTCGTCAAAGGGTCTCCGGGAACTTGTACATATTTTGTCAAAATGTTTATGTACACACACACACACACACACACACACACACACACACACACACACACACACACAAATACAAACACAAACACACACACACGCACACACACACACATATATGTATATATATATATATATATATATATATATATATATATACATAAATATATATATATATATATATATATATATATATATATATATACTGTATAATATATATTTATACATATATATACATATATATATATATTTGTAGATTATGCAACACTGTTTTCTTGTATACACTTATCACTTTCACTTATGTACTTAAACAAGAATCTTACTTGGTATTTATGCGAGTACTTTCAGAGACTGGTTATTGTCTCCATCTTCGGGCATACTGAACGTGTTTTGGACTGCGAGCTGCGTGGAATTCGCCGTTGACCTTGGTGTACCGTTAACTTCTATTTTTAGATTCACTGCACTGGGTGAGTTTTTAACGTTCGTTTTGGGGTTTATATTGTCTATTAGATTGAATAATTTATAGTTTTTTTATTTTATTTGTATCTGTTTTGTATTTACGAAAAAGTAATTTTGTAGTCTGGTGTAGCCATTTGTAATTCATTGATTTGGATTTTGGCAAAGCCTAAATTTTGCAATTCATAATAGAAACCATCAAGCATCCATTTCTATAATCGAAGCAATAAATTCCAACAGTTTCAAAGCAGGTTTACTCAATTGTGATTAATTACCCTACATTTAGCTTTGAAGGTGTTTAGCGAATTTCATAACATTTTACAAAAATATTTGGTAAAACTGAAAAACCTAATGAAAGTATGAGTCGTTCTTAAATCAGCATGAGAAATTATACATCGCACTGCCTTGGGATATAGTTTTATTTGTGTTTGTATTGGTGAGTGGATATATGTCACTGATTTGAATTCTCTTCCTCCATTCCTCTACTCACACACACACAGACACACACGCACGCACACACACACACACACACACACACACACACACACACACACACACACACACACACACACACACACACACACACACACACACACATACACACACTCACACACACACACACACACACACACACACACACACACACACACACACACACACACACACACACACACACACACACACACACACACACACACACACACACACACACACACATACACACAAACACACACACACACACACACACACACACACACACACACACACACACACACATACACACACACATACACACACACACACACACACACACGTGCACGCACGCACACACATATATGTATTTTATTATATATATATATATAAATATATATATATATATATATATACATATACATATGTAAATAGTGTTATATCATTTTTTTCCTGAAGTAGCTAATACATATTTTATTGGTAAAAAGCTTTGAAAAATATACAAACTTAAATTATACTTGTATTTAAAATATTTGTAATCATTAACTGTAATAAAAGAGATCGTATTTACATATTTAATACATGTATATAAATGTTGATTCCATCTTCACTTGAGCTACTTGTTTTTAGTAAAACACTTGTGAATGTGTTACTTACCTTACTACTTACCTATACTAGCACTTACTTATATTTGTAAAATATGTAGCAATTATTGCAATATAGTAGCACTTACTTATAATCCATAGACTAATGTGCTTTTTGTTTATAAAAAAGATGTAATTAGATACATAGTGCATTTCATTTATATTGCAAATCTTGTTTTTAAAACTGTATATATATATATATATATATATATATATATATATATATATATATAAGTCTTTCATAAATTTTAAAAGTAGCATGAATTTTGTTAAAGTGTTTCATTTTATATCTGATTTTGTTGTTAATTTTATGTTTCGTTTTGTAGGTATGTTTTGTTTGAAATGTACTTTGTCTTTTATTTGTCAAGTATTTGTTATATGAGTATGTTTTAAATACTAAATTTGGTGGAACATTGTGCTGAAACGCAATCTTTTAATGACTCAAATTTAAATGTGTTGCTTAGAAACGGACTTTTTTCCCAACATATTAATAAGTTTTTGTCAACAACCCTTCTCTTCCGGTAAAAGGCGGACATTTACGGAAGAGGAGCGATACACCTGTCCTTAAGAGTGGTGCCTGTGTAAGGATGACTTCGATAGGCGAAACACGTTCCACATTTTACCGCACTACAAAGCTCAGTCTTTGTGTAAGATTATTGTGTTTTAATTTATAACAAAACCCGTATTTTTTGTAATAACTACCGCATTTAACCAAGTAGTAAAAGTGTTTCTGTTTCGAATCCAGACACGTCCAAATACTTTTTTCACTCCGCAAAAAATGTTAAACCTTTTCCACTTTATTTATAAAACCTAGTGTCACATAAGTAGGACACGGCTTAGAATAGCGCGCACCACCCCTAACTCGGCCGCTACGTAACCTAGGACTATAGGGGTAGTTTTGGATGATGCTGAAGGTCATCCCGGCCTTGACCCTAGACCAAGGGGTGGTTTCGACCACATTCAGAGGGGTGGGGGGTAGTTTTTCGAAAAAGAAAAAAACTCGGCACGCTACGTAACCTAGGACTATAGGGGTAGTTTCGGATGATGCGGGCGGACGTCGCGACCCTGATCCAAGCCATAGGGGTGGTTTTGAACATGTCCAGAGGGGTGGGGGGTAGTTTTTCGAAAAAAATTATTTTCAACCCACTAACCTAGGCTAGCCAAATTTGATCAAACCTAACCTAACCTAAGTGTTGGGGGTGACCTCAGCCACGTTCAGGACCATCTCCGGGGGTAGCTCCGGGGGTGGATTGGGGGTGGGGGGTAGTTTTCGAAAAAATTTTGGAAAAACGTGTCTTGACCGATAGGGTGAGTTTAGAGTGTATTATTGCGTCGGTAGGGGTAGTTTCACCTAGGGGTAGTTTTTACAAAAAATATGAAATTGCCGAAAATCGATCGGTTGGATCAACAGACAGTACGGGATATGTCTAGAGTCCATTACGGACCGATGCGGGGGTGGTTTACCTTAGGGATAGTTTTTAAATAAAATACGAAATTGCCAAAAATCGATCGGTTGGATCAAATGACCGTACGGGATATGTGTAGAGTCTATTATGGACCGTTGTGGGGGCGGTGTCACCTGATTTCAGATTGCCAAAAATGATCGGTGACCTAGGTAAAACTCACTCCCGAACCCGCGCTTGAGGTAACACCGCCTAGGAGCGGGTAAAGCTAACACGGAGGATGGTCTTGGGTTAAAGCCAATCCGAGCCTAGCTACCCAGCAGCTAGGCCTTACGTAAAGCTAACACGGAGCAAGGCCTCTGGTAAAGCCAGCCTATAGGTAAAGTAACCCGGAATCTGGCATGAAGGGGGGGGTGGTTATCAAATAATATATGAAATTGCCGAAAATCGATCGGATGGATCAACAGACAGTACGGGATATGTATAAAGTCCATTATGGTAGGCTGTGTGGGTGGGATCACCTGTTTTTAGATTGCCAAAAATGATCGGTGTCCTAGGTAAAATCCACCCGGGAACCGGGCATTAGTTAAGCCCGCCAAGGTAGAGCCAATATTGAGCACGCTCTCGGTTAAAGCCACCCAGACCTTAGGTAAGGCCAATCCGAGGCTACGCCCTAGGTAAAGTAACCCCGGAACCAGGCCTTAGGTAAAGCTACCACGGAGTCGGAGCCTAGGTAAAGCTACCATGGAGTTAGACCTTAGTTAAAGCTAACACGGAGCAAGGCCTCAGGTAAAAGCCATCCCGAAGCCTGCCCATAGGTAAAGTAACCCTGGATTCAGGCATTAAGTGGGGGTGGCTATCAAATAATATATGAAATTGTTAAAAAATGATCGGTTAGATCAAATGACCAACGAATCAACTATACGCTAATTTTAACCGACCAACAATTATACACCGAGTTCAATTAAACAACAAGTTGAAGGCTTATATACCGTGTTAAGCCAATATATATGATAGGCCACATAATGTGTTAAACAAATACGCGTGCAAGCCTACATACATACTATGCTAGGCCAACATACATGGGCCTACCGTGTCTGTAAACCACAGGCCAAACCCTTATGATCTGAGCTATTTTTACCTCTTCTATCAGGTTGATCCGGGCAAAAGTATAATAAGGGAAGTACTATATGGTATAGCCAACAATGCATAACCTATCAAGCCCACGTAAAGATTTAATATATTTGACGACGTATCCGCGTTCGGGCGACTCTAGGGAAGTAGTAGGCATACCCTAACTAGAGTGTTCTACCCTAAATAAATTGGCTGATGCATGGCAAGGGGTTATGATTGTCTATGCCACAAAATAATAAACAAAGCAACAAAGCCCTGTCGTTTCTAGGAATACGTTCGACCGTGTGCTTGACATGTACAGACTTGCAGAGATAACACATTATCTAAAAACCGCAACGGCAATCGGTGACCGCTATAGCAGGCATAAAACCAGCACGGCTGTGTCGTTGTGAATCTAGGTACGTGTTTATGTTTTGATTACTGTATCGATTTATTATGTACTATCGGCATACCAGGGCCTACATATATAATCAGAAATCGGTGTAAATAATCAAATAGCCTCAATGGATATATCCTATAGCTGTAAATGTATCTAGATATAAAGGTATATATGGAGAAACACTAATAACGAAGCCTATCACAAAACGAGAATAAATATATGATATAAAACGATGCTAAGCCATCATGCATGCTATCATACATAGGCTTGTTAAGCCAACACACGTGATAGGACACATAATGTGTTAAACAAATATGCGTGTAAACCTGCATACATGCCAAGCCGACTTACATGCGCCTACTATGTCGGTAAACCACTGGCCAAAGCCTATATGACCTGAGCTATTTACACCTCGTCTATCAGGTAGAACTTGGCAACCGTATAATACGGGAAGTACTATATGGTATAGCTAACAATGCAAAACCTATCACGCCCATGACGGTCAACAAATATTACAATATAATTAAAAAAGTTACGCAACCTATATACATACAATGCTAACCAATATAGGCATATATACTATGTTAAACCAGCATGCTATATACTCTAAATAGCCATATATATACGCTGTTAACCCAATATGCAGGTTAACCTATATACAGCCCGTATTAGGCAAATATCCCTATACTATGTTAGGCCCACATAATGCGTTAAACAAACATGTGTGTAAGCCAGCATACATATTATGCTAAGCCGACAAGGGCCTACAAATTATAACACATTATATCCAACGCATAGTTTAGCTAAAGGGCTATCACACACTATCCTACAAGTTGCCCACAAATTACCACATAATACCTGATCAATAACACATAGTATCCAATGCATAGCCTGACGAAGGTTTAACATATAGTATCCAGAGGCCTCGCTAACGATTAACACGTTGTATCCATAAGGCCTACTATGTCGGTAAACCACAGGCCTAAGCTTATGTGATCAGAGCCTGACACACATTTTCACCCCGTCTATCAGGTAGAACCTCAGGCAGGTGACTGTATAATATGGGAATTACTATATCGTATAGCTAACAATGCATAACCTATCACGCCCATGACGGTCAGCAAATACTACAATATAATTTTAAAAAAAGTCACGCAGCCTATATACATACAATACTAACCAATATAGGCATATATACTATGTTAAACCAGCATGCAATATACTCTAAATAGCCATATATACGCTGTTAAACAAATATGCGTGTAAACCTACATAAATACCATGGTAAGCCAACATGCATGCTATCATACTGTGTTAAGCCTAAATACATAATAGAATACATAATGTGTTAAACATATATGTGTGTAAGTTTGCATAGATATTATGCTAAGAAGACATGGGCCTACAAAGTATAACACATTATATCCAGTGTATAGTTTAACTAATTGATATCACACACTATCCCACAAGTTGCCAACAAATTACCACATAATACCTGATACATAGCCCGGTTAATCATTATCACATAGTATACGATGCAAATCACGACTAGGGCTAACACAATATATCCAAACCATAGCCTGACGATGGGTTAACATATAGTATCCGATGAGAAGTATGAATACATAATATCCGCTGCATAGCTCGGCTAAAGTTCGTCATATAGCACCCGAAGTATAGTTTGACAAACACATAGCATCTCATGAGTGGCGTGATATAAGGTAACACATAGTATCCGATACACAACCTAGGATCGAATATGACGTCATCCAGGTGGAGAACAAGATGGCTGTAATGTTGATACCGAGTTCAAAAGGGCTATGGTGGCTAAGACCTGTGTAGGCCAGATCAAATAACCAACGTTTCAACTAAACTACTGTCTTACGCGTCGTTTAACCAACCAACATACGCGAAGTTCAAACGAACAGCATTGACACCAAGTCCAAATAGGCTATGGCGGCTATGCCCAGATCAGCGTTTCAGCTAATCAAAATGAAAAACTTACGCTAATCAACCAACATCTACACCGAAGTCAAATGGGTTATGGTTAGTGAAGGCACCGGCAAAAGCTTTAAGCCCTAGACATAATTATAGCTATCAACGCGTACCAAAATAGCTATGCAGAAACCGTCAAGGCCATTACACATATTGTCCAGGTATGTTCTCCATCAAACCGAGATTTTAGACACCATCTCTGTAAAACAGCTACCAATTTATACTCTACGACAATAGGTATGTCAAAACTGTTACCGACTCCTAATCTAAGACAATGGTTACGTAACGCCCTTTATCAATTTAAGACCTTAAGCGATATCTTCGTAAAGACAGCCACAATAGTTACGTTAAAAAGAGCTACCGATGCTCACCCTACCATAAAAGCTACGTACAGACGGCTAATATTGTATAACCTATCACAAGACTTATGTAAAAACAGCTATGCATAACCTGTCACACAATAACTGCGTAAAGGCAGCTAGCAATGCCTACCCCTTTAAAATAGCTACGAAAAGATAACAACCAATACATACCCTATCATAATAGCTATGTAAAGACAATAACTGCGTAAAGGCATCTAACAATGCCTACCCCGTTAAAATAGCTACGAAAAGATAACAGCCAATACATACCCTATCATAATAGCTGTGTAAAGACAATTAAAGATGCATAGGCTAACTCGTTATTGACTGCTACTAAATAATGAACCATCACACTAGCCTCGTAAAGACAGCTACCAACACCACAATAGCTACGTAAAAACAGTTATCGATCAATGACCAAGATAATACTTACGTAAGATCTATATCAGTGCTAAGACAATAGCTCCATAAGGAAAACCTACCACTGCATGAACTACGACAACAGCAAGGTATGGACGGCTACCAATGCATTACTTATCACAGCTACCAACACATAACTCGTCACATTAGCTAAGTAAATAGCTCTACCAGTGCCTAGCCTATCACACAGGCTAGCTGAGGGTCACTAACTAACCCACCACAATATCTCTGTACACGGCAGAAGGCGTGATGATCCTCATCTTTATCCCACACCCAACAGTAGGTTAGGTTAGAAGCACTCTGGCCAGCTTAGGTTAGTGGGTTGAAAATAATTTTTCTAAAAACTACCCCTCTAGACGTGGTTGAACCCTCCCGCAAGGCTACGATCAAGGTCACATCGACCGCCTGCATCATCCAAAACCACCCCTAACTTCTACAAACCGCGGTCAGTGATACCCGTTGATGGAGATACGACCAACCTTTGATAGTTAACTCGCATAAATACCATGTATGATATATATATATCAGCCCGTGTTACAGAGTTAGGGGTGGTTTTGGATGATGCAGGCGGTCGATGTGACCTTGATCGTAGCCTTGGGGGAGGGTTCAACCACGTCTAGAGGGGTAGTTTTTAGAAAAAATTATTTTCAACCCACTAACCTAAGCTGGCCAGAGTGCTTCTAACCTAACCTACTGTTGGGTGTGGGATAAAGATGAGGATCATCACGCCTTCTGCCATGTACAGAGATATTGTGGTGGGTTAGTTAGTGACCCCTCAGCTAGCCTGTGTGATAGGCTAGGCACTGGTAGAGCTATTTACTTAGCTAATGTGACGAGTTATGTGTTGGTAGCTGTGATAAGTAATGCATTGGTAGCCGTCCATACCTTGCTGTTGTCGTAGTTCAGGCTTAGATCATATAGGCTTGCATATTTATTTAACACACTATATAGGGTAATTACGTATGCAGGCCTAACATAGTATATAAGCCTATGTAGGATAGCATCCATGTTGGTTAGCATAGTATTTATGTGGGTTTACACACATATCTGTTTAGCACAGACTTAGCATATTATTTATGTAGGTTTACAAGCATATTTGTTTAACACACTATATAAGCTATCATTCATCCTGGCTTAACATAGGCCTATGTGGGTAACGGGGATATTTGCCTAATACGGGCTGTATATAGGTTAACCTGCATATTGGGTTAACAGCGTATATATATGGCTATTTAGAGTATATTGCATGCTGGTTTAACATAGTATATATGCCTATATTGGTTAGCATTGTATGTATATAGGTTGCGTAACTTTTTTAATTATATTGTAATATTTGTTGACCGTCATGGGCGTGATAGGTTATGCATTGTTAGCTATACCATATAGTACTTCCCGTATTATACGGTTGCCAAGTTCTACCTGATAGACGAGGTGTAAATAGCTCAGGTCATATAGGCTTTGGCCAGTGGTTTACCGACATAGTAGGCGCATGTAAGTCGGCTTGGCATGTATGCAGGTTTACACGCATATTTGTTTAACACATTATGTGTCCTATCACGTGTGTTGGCTTAACAAGCCTATGTATGATAGCATGCATGATGGCTTAGCATCGTTTTATATCATATATTTATTCTCGTTTTGTGATAGGCTTCGTTATTAGTGTTTCTCCATATATACCTTTATATCTAGATACATTTACAGCTATAGGATATATCCATTGAGGCTATTTGATTATTTACACCGATTTCTGATTATATATGTAGGCCCTGGTATGCCGATAGTACATAATAAATCGATACAGTAATCAAAACATAAACACGTACCTAGATTCACAACGACACAGCCGTGCTGGTTTTATGCCTGCTATAGCGGTCACCGATTTCCGTTGCGGTTTTTAGATAATGTGTTATCTCTGCAAGTCTGTACATGTCAAGCACACGGTCGAACGTATTCCTAGAAACGACAGGGCTTTGTTGCTTTGTTTATTATTTTGTGGCATAGACAATCATAACCCCTTGCCATGCATCAGCCAATTTATTTAGGGTAGAACACTCTAGTTAGGGTATGCCTACTACTTCCCTAGAGTCGCCCGAACGCGGATACGTCGTCAAATATATTAAATCTTTACGTGGGCTTGATAGGTTATGCATTGTTGGCTATACCATATAGTACTTCCCTTATTATACTTTTGCCCGGATCAACCTGATAGAAGAGGTAAAAATAGCTCAGATAAGGGTTTGGCCTGTGGTTTACAGACACGGTAGGCCCATGTATGTTGGCCTAGCATAGTATGTATGTAGGCTTGCACGCGTATTTGTTTAACACATTATGTGGCCTATCATATATATTGGCTTAACACGGTATATAAGCCTTCAACTTGTTGTTTAATTGAACTCGGTGTATAATTGTTGGTCGGTTAAAATTAGCGTATAGTTGATTCGTTGGTCATTTGATCTAACCGATCATTTTTTAACAATTTCATATATTATTTGATAGCCACCCCCACTTAATGCCTGAATCCAGGGTTACTTTACCTATGGGCAGGCTTCGGGATGGCTTTTACCTGAGGCCTTGCTCCGTGTTAGCTTTAACTAAGGTCTAACTCCATGGTAGCTTTACCTAGGCTCCGACTCCGTGGTAGCTTTACCTAAGGCCTGGTTCCGGGGTTACTTTACCTAGGGCGTGGAATCGGATTGGCCTTACCTAAGGGCTGGGTGGCTTTAACCGAGAGCGTGCTCAATATTGGCTCTACCTTGGCGGGCTTAACTAATGCCCGGTTCCCGGGTGGATTTTACCTAGGACACCGATCATTTTTGGCAATCTGAAAACAGGTGATCCCACCCACACAGCCTACCATAATGGACTTTATACATATCCCGTACTGTCTGTTGATCCATCCGATCGATTTTCGGCAATTTCATATATTATTTGATAACCACCCCCCACTTCATGCCAGATTCCGGGTTACTTTACCTATAGGCTGGCTTTACCAGAGGCCTTGCTCCGTTTTAGCTTTACGTAAGGCCTAGCTGCTGGGTAGCTAGGCTCGGATTGGCTTTAACCCAAGACCATCCTCCGTGTTAGCTTTACCCGCTCCTAGGCGGTGTTACCTCAAGCGCGGGTTCGGGAGTAAGTTTTACCTAGGTCACCGATCATTTTTGGCAATCTGAAATCAGGTGACCCCGCCCCCACAACGGTCCATAATAGACTCTACACATATCCCGTACGGTCATTTGATCCAACCGATCGATTTTTGGCAATTTCGTATTTTATTTAAAAACTATCCCTAAGGTAAACCACCCCCGCATCGGTCCGTAATGGACTCTAGACATATCCCGTACTGTCTGTTGATCCAACCGATCGATTTTCGGCAATTTCATATTTTTTGTAAAAACTACCCCTAGGTGAAACTACCCCTACCGACGCAATAATACACTCTAAACTCACCCCATCGGTCAAGACACGTTTTTCCAAAATTTTTTCGAAAACTACCCCCCACTTCCAATCCACCCCCGGAGCTACCCCCGGAGATGGTCCTGAACGTGGCTGAGGTCACCCCCAACACTTAGGTTAGGTTAGGTTTGATCAAATTTGGCTAGCCTAGGTTAGTGGGTTGAAAATAATTTTTTTCGAAAAATCACCCCCCACCCCTCTGGACGTATTCAAAACCACCCCTATGGCTTGGATCAAGGTCGCGTCGTCCGCCCGCATCATCCGAAACTACCCCTATAGTCCTAGGTTACGTAGCGGCCGAGTTTTTTTTTTTTCGAAAAACTACCCCCCACCCCTCTGAATGTGGTCGAAACCACCCCTTGGTCTAGGGTCAAGGCCGGGATGACCTTCAGCATCATCCAAAACTACCCCTATAGTCCTAGGTTACGTAACGGCCGAGTTAGGGGTGGTGCGCGCTATTCTAAGCCGTGACCTACTCACATAACAGGACACAAGGTTTTAAACATTTTATTTAAAACGAAACTTTTTTTTGTGTATGAACTTAACGTTTATATTATCTTCACTTCTCTTATAATCATTTGATTGAAACCGTAAGCTCTATATTACCATTCTCTTTTCCTTTGGTAAGCATATAATAATGTTACATTGAAATTTAAAAAAAGAAATATTACAACGATATTACCATCTGATATATGTTCCAAAGACTTGTATTTCATACACAGTACATTGTGTTTACTATATATATTATAACATAAATTCCCTTGGGCTTTATCTATGTTATTTCAAGTTTGTTAATTTAATTGTTATAGATTAATTAAATTGTTTTAAAGTGTTGGGCGCCAGTTTACATATTGTTCGACTAAAGTTATAATTAAACAAATTGCTTATATTGTATAATTTTAAAATATGCTTCTTATTACTATGACCTACCTTTATTTTTATTATTTTGATTCCTTTTTCTTTATAAGATTTCAACCAAATTACTTAATTAGAGTAGGCCTTACATAGAAATACAAGACTTTTTAGTTATAACAATTGCTTTAATATTTTAGAACATTATTAATTCCTGTTGCCAGTTAAATACAAAGTATACATGTTAAATCTACATTTAATTACAAATTATTTCAGACTATAATGTCGAACCAAAATCTTATACGGTAAACAACCTGTTATTTATTTCATTCATTTTATTTATTATTATTTAAATTTGACCAGCTAATAAATTAAAGACTTTTGGGGCGTGTTTAGGTTCTTGCCTTATGAAATTACTTTTTTCTTTTGAAATTTAGAGTTACTTGTATATTAGAAAATTTGTTTTATTGACCAGAAATTTATAATTTTTTAAATTAGTTTTTAATTAAACTTTTTACTTAAGTGCAGTGACGTTCTTTCCTTTTTTTCGTTAACCCTTGGCATTAGTTCGACGATTTTTTGCAACACTTCACTCACAATTGGTATCTGGTACTCTGACTCAAGGATACCTTTATTATGCAGTGATTATAAATTTAATAAATTAACTATACACCAACTTCTTAACACCACATTTATCGATAATTAAATTACTTATATTTCTTTTAAACAATTTCACACACTTTCTTCAGGAACATCCACACACGTCCATCTACTTTTTTGGTCGGAAAAAGACTGCCTCTCTTTTTCTGCACTTGAATTTGTTTACCGCGTATTTCCCCTTCTCGTTCATTTTCTACCCAATGAAAAACATCTATCTTGGCTTCCACCAATCAAATTTGAAATTCGTACGTTATACTTTTTTTTTAAACTATCCGTTATTTTTGAAAGTGTACGTGACACATCTGTCGTTTTCTCCCGTCCCTTTCAACTTTCTAAAACCTAACAAAAAACTCTACCCTAGTTCTCTAAGGGTTTTACAAATTGTTTATTGCCTTAAATATTTTTTTTTTTTTTTTTTTTTTTTTTTTTTTTTTTTTTTTTTAATGTATTCCTTTGTCGGCTTTTACTAAGTCAACTTTTGGAAGTATTGTTTACTGTTAATGTTTAGTTTTTATTATTATTATTATTATTATTTTTAATATTTATAAATTTAATATTATAATTTGTCCCCAACAAAAATTTTCTGTGATTATAAATCAAAACAATTCTATTATTATTATTTGCTTTTTTTTTTTTTTTTTTTTTAGATTTAAATGAATGAAAACTTTTTGTTTAAACCCTTTTTTAAATTTTTAAATAAATTAATCTAGACATATTTACTAACTTATTCTAATTTCTTAAAACACTAATGACATGAAACTCAAACTGCTACAACTCTATTGCTGTCACTAATCTACCCATAAAGTCCCTTTTCATTGTCTCTTACACAAAGGATCCTTCTTAGCTACCTGTTTCTTATTGTCTCTTTCCGCAACAGAAACCTTTTTTTTCAAAGTCCTTCTACTGCTGACCCTCAACATTTCTGTCTCCTTAAATATTTACAACCTTACTTACACATGTCTATTTCTAAACAAAATATATAACAGTTTATTATAGTTAATAGTCTAACAGATTTTATTGGAGTTTATTTAATTCTAATCCACTATTTCTGATTTGATATATTTTTTTAAATTTCTAACATTAAATTTTCCTTTTACAACATGGTTTTCTAGAGTGGCAACTAGGTAGCTAGACTTCCCATATTTCTCAATTACCCTATATGGTCCCTTGAATAATTCTAAAAATTTCCCGTATATCCCCTTTTCCACATTAGATGTATTTAGCTTCCTGATCAACACTAAATCTCCTACTTCATATGCGGTTAACTGGTTTTCTTGATTAAACTTCTTGGCACAGTTTTCCCTTTTCTTTTTCATTCGTAAATAAATTTCGGCGGTGTCGACGATTTTTTCACTTTCTTTCTCTGGCATTTTTATAAATTCGTCCCATGTTCTTTTCGGTTTTCTTCCAAATTGTGCTTCATGTGGAGTAACCCTAATTGTTTCTTGAAAGGTTTCGTTGATTATTGTTTGTACGTCCTCCAATAGTAATTCCCAATTTCTATGATTTTCTTTTAATAATATTCTGAAAAGTTGATTCAGTTGTCTCATGGTTCTCTTAGCTCTGTTACTTTGTGGATTCCTCACCGAAGTGTTTAGTGTTTTTATTTGAATTCATCGGAGTTCCTCTTTCCATTTTCTTGCAGTAAATTGCGTTCCATTATCCGTGATAATAGCCTGCGGTTTTCCATATCTATTGCAGTAATCTTGCAATCTCCTTAGTGTAATAGTCGTTGTAGGTCTACTGACTTTATAAAGCTGTACGTATTTAGTGAATACGTCAATGATAACCAAAATATATTTTGCACCACTTTTTCCTTTTGGTAAAGGACCACAGTAATCCATAGATAACAATTCTCCTTTGTTTTTTGGTATGATACAATCCATTTCCCCAACTCTATGTCGTATGTCATGTTTGCATTTCTGGCATATTTCACATGATTTGACTATTTGTTCGATGTCCTTACTTAGATGATCCGCTGCGAAATCTTCTTTAAATGTTTGATAACTCTTGTTAATACCTAAATGGCCAAAGTGAGTATGTATTTCCGTGATTAGATTCCTTTTGATATTGTCTGGTATGTATAACTTGAAATGACCTTTATCTCGACGATATAACTTGCCTTCCCATAATTTGTAATGCTGGTGTAATTTGTCCGATGAATTCCTTAATTTATTAACTATAAGTTTTGTTTTATGGTCTTTGTCTTGAAATGTCTGTATATGTTTCAACATATCCAAAACTTTGTGGTCAAATTTATTACGTATTGTTGCAATTTGAATGAAATTACTGTCTTGATTTATTTCTATGTTGTCTTCACCAGGGTGTCTGCTTAATGCGTCGGCTACAATATTATTTCTTCCGTTGCAATGTTTTATTTCAAAGTTATACTCCTGTATAAGTAACATCCAGCGGGTCATACGAGCGTTTAACAGTTTACAGTTGTTAATGTATGATAGGGCCTTATTATCTGTAATCACCGTCAAAGGGTTCCCCAACACAAAACATCTGAATTTTTTGAGATTATGCACAATACTCAGAAGCTCCTTCTCTGTCGTACTGTAGTTCAGTTCAGCTCCTTTAAATGTTCTACTTGTGTACCCAATCACGGCAATACGTTCTTCTTCATCATATTGGAATAATTGTCCGCCTAAAGCATATCCACTCGCGTCACACTGCAGGTAATACCGTTTATTTAGTATTGGATGTGCTAACATAACCCGGTCTAAAAATATCCTCTTTATTTGTATAAAGCTATCTTCTTGTTCTTTAGACCATTTGAACCTACATCCCTTCTTCAACAGTTGTTGTAATGGTGCGGTAATTGATGCGCTGTCCTTTACAAAACGGTGATAGAAATTTATGAGCCCGAGAAATCCTTTTATTTGTCTGGAATTTCTAGGCCTTGGAAATTGGTTTATGGCTCTGACCTTTTCTTCACTTGGCTGAATTCCTTCCACTTTTAAAGTGTGTCCTAAATATTCAAGCTCCCTTCTACAAAACTGCGACTTATTGAAATTGACAGTTACGTTTGCATCTTTAAAAATCTTAAAATTTATCTCTAGTTGTTCTAGGTGTTCATCGAATGATTTAGACAAACATAAAATGTCATCAACGTAAATAATCAAAAATTTCCTTGCTTCCTTTGTTAGTATGGAATCTAAACTCCTTGTAAGACTAGCTAGACTAGAGCTTAATCCAAATGGTACCGTTTTGAAACGATAACACAGTCCATTATGTAGGAATCCCGTAAAGTCCCTGCAGTTGGTTTTTAATGGGATTTGCCAAAAGCTACTGGTCAAATCGATAGAAGACATAACTTTATAACCACTACATTTTGTCAGTAGATCTTGAATCGGTAAGTTTCCTTCATAGTCTGGTAACGATCTCTTATTAATTTCTCTAGCATCTAAGCAGATCCTGACTGTGCCATCCTTTTTAAACACAGGTACTATTCTGTTTACGTATGGACTATTGGCTCTTTCTATAATATTTAATTTCAGCATCCTTTCTATTTCAGTGTTGACTGCCTCCCTAAATTTAATTGCCACAGGCCAACTATTTTGCTTGTATGGTCTCGTATCAGTTACGGTGAATTCATGCTCATAGGTAGTAATTAACCCTGGTTGCTCACTAAAAATTTGTTCATACTTATAGATAATCTCTATTAACTTCTTCGTTTGGTCGGGTTTTATATTCTCTAATTCCAACATTTTTTTTTCTATTATTCCTAATCTTTCCTCCTTATAGTTCATTATGACATTACAATCCAATTTTGTTTCTTCATTATTATAAAACTTAATTATTTTTTTTTCTTTCTTTAATCGATCATTACATTTGGCATTAAATTCGACTGTTCTCTCTACAAAATCGATAATAGTTTCATTTTTTATTAAAAAGTTTATGCCTAATATGCAAGTTTTAATCAGACCTGGCACAATTATGAAATGTGTTTCCACTTTATATTTCCCTATCCCTACAGTAGTTACTATTTGATTTTTTATAGCTTTAGACTTCTGACCCAACGCTCCCATAACTCTTATGTTTGACATTCTCCAATCTGACGAATTCTCTAACAGCTCCTTGTTCTTACTATAAAAATCTTCTGACATTACATTAAACTGACTTCCCGAATCTATCAAAGCAACAGTTTTAATATCCCCTAATCGGATTTCAAGTTCAGGGCAATTTTCTAATTCTAATGATGGTTCAACACAAACTTCGTCTTCATTTAAAATGTCCCGTATTTCCGCAATTAGTGTCCTACAGTTGGTTATTTTACTAGAGTTAGGTACCTGGCTAGGATCAGCGTCCTCGTTTCATGCACTTGTAGAGGGCTTGGGTTGGTAATTTATGACATCACCCTTATGTTGTCTACCCTTGTCCAGCTGTTTACTCCGATAGTCGTTCTGACAATACCCTGTCTCCCGGCTATTTTCGTTATTCCTAAGGTCAGGTCGTTGCTCTCTTGACAAATTCCTGTCCCGAATGCCGTTCGCTTGTAGGTGCAGATAATGAAACTCTGTTACTAGGTCGACAAATTCGCCATTAGTTTTAATTCCCCTCGTCACCAGTGCAATCGCCATGTTAGGATCAAAATGTTTGGCTAGTTTACGTATAATTAGATCATCTGGAAGTCTCGGTTCGAGTCCTTTAAACCATAATAAATTTCGTTCTACATATTCTACCATGTTTAACTGCCCCCTGTAATTATATTTTCCAAACTCCAACTCATCCCGAACACGCCCCTGTATTAATTCACTCCAGAATTTTTGTTTAAATGCAAAGATAAAATCCCCGAACTGTTTAAAGCTTTCTGAATGTAATCTAAACCAATTGGCAGCTGGCCCGCGTAGATGTTGCATTATCCATTCTAAACCTGTTCCCTGGTAATACTTTTCATGTAACCCCATAAGCTCGTTAAGAAATGCCATAGGTATTCTTTCATCTCCCGAAAACATTATATTCGTGTTTATTGGTGTTATAAGATTATTATCTCTTCGGTTTTCTGTCGAATTTATTTGTTTTCTTATCTGTTCAATATTTTCGTCTAATTTTCTCAATTTTGGCTCTAATTCTTTGCTATTATCTGTTATTCTCTTGTCAATTGCCGTTTTCAAAGTTTCTAGGTAACCCGTTTGTCTGTTATATTGCTCTGCGCATGTTTCTTCAATCGTCACGATCTTTCCCTGCGTATTTTGAACTTCACGGTTTATGTTGTCTAATCGGCTATCAATTTTTTGTGCATACTCTTGGTGTAATCCTTGAGTATTTTGGCCTGATACTAATATTTTTTTATGTAGTGTTTCTAGCAAATTGTTTTCGGTTACCATTAACTTGTTATTAAGTGTTGCAATATCTCCCCTCCTGTCTTCCTCCAGTTTCCTTAATTTGTTGTCAAAATTCTCTCCCATTTTTGTGATTTCCTTATTCAAGTCTTCCCTATTCTTTTTTATATTGTCATTTATTTCTATTAATTTATTATCCATGTCTCTTTTATTTTTTACAATATTGTCATTTGTTTTAGTCATGTTATCATCAAGATTCTTTAACTTGTTTAATATTTCCCTCAAAATATCATTGTCTCCTAGTGTTCCTACTGTGATCTCATTATTAGTCAACATGCCTGTTGTGCTCTCTGTTCCCAAAACCCTTATCTCTTCATTCACATTTTCTGTTACTCTCACCACTTCTACGTCTCCGAACCCGTCATCCGTACGTCTCATCTGTCCTACTTGTGTTTCTTGTGTATTTTGATGTTCCATTTTGAAATTTTTGTCGCGTATTCTTATACTGCGTCTAAGCGTGTAGCTATCTATTTGCCCTCTTACAATATTTTCCTTACTCATCAATTAATATAACAACTTACGCTAGACAATTCTTATTAATACAATAATACACTACTAGGTCTACTGGTCAATACATTTAAATTTTGATGCAATTTCAAATTAGCCCCACGTTCAGTAGCCAATTTATAACATAAATTCCCTTGGGCTTTATCTATGTTATTTCAAGTTTGTTAATTTAATTGTTATAGATTAATTAAATTGTTTTAAAGTGTTGGGCGCCAGTTTACCTATTGTTCGACTAAAGTTATAATTAAACAATTTGCTTATATTGTATAATTTTAAATTATGCTTCTTATTACTATGACCTACCTTTATTTTTATTATTTTGATTCCTTTTTCTTTATAAGATTTCAACCAAATTACTTAATTAGAGTAGGCCTTACAAAGAAATACAAGACTTTTTAGTTATAACAATTGCTTTAATATTTTAGAACATTATTAATTCCTGTTGCCAGTTAAATACAAAGTATACATGTTAAATCTACATTTAATTACAAATTATTTCAGACTATAATGTCGAACCAAAATCTTATACGGTAAACAACCTGTTATTTATTTCATTCATTTTATTTATTATTATTTAAATTTGACCAGCTAATAAATTAAAGACTTTTGGGGCGTGTTTAGGTTCTTGCCTTATGAAATTACTTTTTTCTTTTGAAATTTAGAGTTACTTGTATATTAGAAAATTTGTTTTATTGACCAGAAATTTATAATTTTTTAAATTAGTTTTTAATTAAACTTTTTACTTAAGTGCAGTGACGTTCTTTCCTTTTTTTCGTTAACCCTTGGCATTAGTTCGACGATTTTTTGCAACACTTCACTCACAATTGGTATCTGGTACTCTGACTCAAGGATACCTTTATTATGCAGTGATTATAAATTTAATAAATTAACTATACACCAACTTCTTAACACCACATTTATCGTTAATTAAATTACTTATATTTCTTTTAAACAATTTCACACACTTTCTTCAGGAACATCCACACACGTCCATCTACTTTTTTGGTCGGAAAAAGACTGCCTCTCTTTTTCTGCACTTGAATTTGTTTACCGCGTATTTCCCCTTCTCGTTCATTTTCTACCCAATGAAAAACATCTATCTTGGCTTCCACCAATCAAATTTGAAATTCGTACGTTATACTTTTTTTTTTAAACTATCCGTTATTTTTGAAAGTGTACGTGACACATCTGTCGTTCTCTCCCGTCCCTTTCAACTTTCTAAAACCTAACAAAAAACTCTACCCTAGTTCTCTAAGGGTTTTACAAATTGTTTATTGCCTTAAATATTTTTTTTTTTTTTTTTTTTTTTTTTTTTTTTTTTTTTTTTTTTTTTTTTTTTTTTTTAATGTATTCCTTTGTCGGCTTTTACTAAGTCAACTTTTGGAAGTATTGTTTACTGTTAATGTTTAGTTTTTATTATTATTATTTTTTTAATATTTATAAATTTAATATGATAATATATATATATATATATATATATATATATATATATATATATATATATATATATTTGTAAAATTTAAGTACTTTTATTAAACTTTTATTGAATATTTAACTTACTGCTGTTGTACGTGTTTGCAACGAGATAACCCTAAGCTTGGCGAAGTCCTCATACTGAGTATGTATGTCGCGGTAACGCAGCCAGTAGCCCACTCTGGTAGCTAACCTATGCAACCAAGGCGAGATGTTTCTCATTAGATGTCATTTCACGCCATACTAATGCTTTAAGTTAGTCACAGTTTAAGAAAATGTGATCACAAGCCCTCAGAGTAAACTTTATATATTCGTTTCACAAAGTTCAAAGAAATATTAAATCTAAAAGGCTTCTGTAGAAGTTCGATCAAACTCCACACTCTGTTAAAGCGGTTGTCTCGTGGATATAAGACATAAGTAATAGTTGAGCAAGTGATTAATAAATAACTAAACATGAACCCACAATTATACATTTTTGGGGTACGCGTCTCGATGTTTCGGGTTAACATCATTATCAGTGAATACACTACACAATGCTTGACGTTTTAGTAACACGTGTTGTGTGACGACCGTGCATAGATCCCAATCTCTAATAGTAACTGCGTGATTGCATATCCCCACTGTGGTAATGCAGTCATGTGCAATCATACTGCAGCATTGCATGCAAGGCGTAAACGTTGGCAGAAAGCAAGCAATTGCTTCTATACACAGTAGCTGTTAGATTTTATAGTTTACAATCCACATTTTATTCTTATCTGCAATTGTTTCGAATAAGCTAGAAATAATTATAATTTTCTGATTTAAAGCGGAAAACAACCTTTAGATACACACAGAAACCAATAAACACACAGATCTGATGAAATATATCGGCTGTGGTCCGATTTAATAGCCCGGGAGCTAATAAGCCGTCAGGTGAGCTCTGTGTACTGATGTGCTTGCTTCGTTTATTGCTGGTGTGTGTTTTTACTGTTCGCCGAAATGGATATTGACGAAATTATTGAGCAACGGCTCAATTTCTTGGTGAACCAATTTTCTTTTCAGAAAAATCTCAATGCATTAAGAGTTTTAAGAATGCCAGAGGAGGCCAAAGAAGGCTGAGGCAATCTTCTATGATGAAAACATTGATCGCAATGCAGTCACAAGCTTTTCTCTGTGTTAATTGTGTCAGCATTGTTCTTGAAAACCAAAATTTAAAATTGTTGCTTAGAAACGGACTTTTTACAGAGCATATCATTAGGTTTCGGCAAAACTGTGCGAATGGTGGTGACGGAAGTAATTTTGTTGAATCAACGGCACACATAATTCTAATTGCACAGTTACACCTCTGATAAAACATTTTGGGCATGTCCAAGTTGCTGACACGGCTCTGAAGTACATTAGCGCTATAAGATTTTGGTCATTTACTTTTAAATTTTACATTTGTTGAAAAACCATAAAATTGTTTAAACAAACCTCTTTTCAGAAGAAACAAAAGTGCTTTTTGTTTATGAGACAGACGTAATTTGATGCAAAGTATAATATATTTACATTGCAAATCTTGTTTTTAAAACTGTAGATACATATACAGGTTTTTATAAATTTTTAGCCTAGCATATATTATGTTAAATGTATGTTTTTATATATATTATGTTGGTAATTTTATATTTTGGTTTTCATGTTTGTTTTGTTTATAATTTACTTATGTCGTTTATTTGTCAAGTATTTAATATGTGAGTAGGGGGCTCTATGTTTGAAATACTTAATTTGGTGTGATATCTTGCTGAAACGCGGTCTGTTAGTGATTCAATAGACTAATAAAAACAAAACCAAAATTTAAAATTGTTGCTTAGAAACGGACTTTTTACAGAGCATATCATTAGGTTTTTGTTAACAACCCTGGTCCCCCTGTAATGGGCCGACATGTACGGAGGAGGAGCGATATGTATGTCTCTAAGCGTGGCAACTGTTTAAGGATGACTTCGTTAGGTTGAAAACGTTCCAAATTTTTCCGCGCTACAAACCTTAATCTTTGTGAGTGATTATTGCGTTTATATTTAAAACGAAACTGTACTTTTTGCAGTTATCACCGATGTTAACCACTAAATTATGGCCTCCCTGTTTCGATTCCAGAGAAGTCCAAATTTTTTTCAGGCTACTACATAATGTTTTATTTTTTCGATTTTGGAACAAATAACTTGGATAGTGTCCCCCAACACATGACCCTAGGCATTGTTCTTATTTTAAAACTTGTTTTGGAATAATTTCAACGATTGAGTCAATTTTTTGCGTCTCCTATTAAAATATAATCTTACATTTTTCATCTCTTTTGTATTTGAAGAAAAAAATTTCTTAGCTCCTTGTTTTTAAACGAAGTAAAAATTTGTAAATAATTTGGAATATCTGGGAGTGTAAAAGTGTAGATTTGTAATGGCCATATGAGAACTTCAGTAAAGGAAACGTGGGTCGCATTTACTGACCAATTCCTTATACTATTATCTATAGGATAGGAACCACGTTTCCCCATTGAATGTTCATCTGGACATTAAAAACTTACTCTTTACACTCCCACACATTCCAAATTATTGTATACATTTTAGTTCGTTTGAAAATGTGACACTAAGAGAGTGTTTTCTTCAAATTATCATTCTGTACATTTTAGTATCGTGTATATGGAAGTTTGCAATCGATATCCTGCAATGCAATGCGCCCTTTGCTCGTCAAGGAGTTTGTTATCCCGATTAATATTATTGATTGTGATCCACTGCCGACTCACATAAAGATATGCATGTGTATGATTTAATAGCTATTGTAATGCACATTAAAACGTCCTGAAACCCTCAATGGTTGGTGTAAGGGTCCTATATGATAATTTTATAATATTTCCTGAATTTTCTCTTCTTCTTGTTTTACATTTAACTAACCATAGTTGCGAAATTTTAAAAATATATGGCTATCTTCAAGTGGATGAATAAAAACTATTTAAACGATTGAAAATATGAACAAAATATATACAAGGTGAGTGCATACTAATAGAAGTAATTGGAGAAAACAAAAGAAAAATAACCTTACATTTTAACAAACCTTTTCTTAAGTCTGACAAAGCAAATTACTAAATAACTCTATACATCCCATATAACAAGGTACACACTATCATGAATGCCTAAGTAATGCTACTAACTATATAACTTCCCTCATGCCAGAGACGGTGACATGATGATGTTTAATTTAAGGTAACAGAACCAGCGCAAGAACCCGGCAGATAGTGGGGATGGACACTGCAACTTGGGTAAAACACCATCTTCCCTCGGGACTCCATGGGATGAGTTGTCAAGGCGTTAAGGTATGTTGATATTTGCCTCTTTACTTTTATACAACTTCACACTCCTTTTTTTCGCTATTTATAAACATCTTCAGTGGAAGTGATTTTTAGAATAAATTTTCTTGAGGGTTGAACCAACGCGGTTAACTGTTATTCAATACAAACTATTGCGGCATTTAGACATTCTAGTTAAACCAAAATACTGCGAATAATTTCAAAACAATACAATAATTAAGAATTATGACACCCTGGAACCCTCCAAATATACGTGTAAAGAGAAGGGCGCCCTCCCTAGGGGCTGTATCCTTGAATGTGCAAGTTTGCTGATTTTATTTGTATTATGCACAACTGTGACAAACTACTTAGCCCGTAGTTATTCACGTTATTGTTTTTATAAATCTTGTCTTCAATAGAATTTGGTAATTGTACATAGCCGCAGAAATTTTCTACAAAACTATTTCTTGTTTTGTAATTTATTATATCAAACGAATTTTTAAAAGGGCTTCATATTGTTTGTAAGTTGGAAATAATTGTTCATGTTAATAGCACTTTTAGTGGAAACCATTATTTTCCCTCTCTCTCTCTCTCTCTCTCTCTCTCTCTCTCTCTCTCTCTCTCTCTCTCTCTCTCTCTCTCTCATATATATATATATATATATATATAAATATATATATATATATATATACACACAAATATATGTACACGAAGGTCATATGGAATGTAAAGTATGATTTGCTAAAACTGAATAAATACAAAAGATATCACTAGAAAACCTTATTTTCAGCATTACATTACATTAAATTACTTTTCTATAAAGTAAACGTAGGCGTGTAGGCCAGTGGTTACCAACAAATTGTTATCAAGATCGCAATGAGGGAATTGGTCGCTACATTGACAAGGGCCCCTCAAATTCTCAAACTTAAATTATAGAATACACCCGTAGTAATTTGAGTTATATATTAGTTGTTCGTTAGTAAATTATGGTTTGCCAATCCACTTACTTTAAGGCGGAAACAGTTCTTACATTTGAAAAGTAAATCTGATGCTACTACAAGTTTATTACAAGTACATTCAAGAAGTTTATTGAACATGTTAATGTTACGGTCAGAGTTGACAATGGGGCACATTTCCCCAAACGGCCGTCCTCAAAACATAAAATTAAGTGTTATTATAGGCAAGTTTGTAAATATTAACAAGTGTTTAGCATTAATATTTTGTTTGGAGTAAGGAGTTAATGAAGTAAACACAAGAATCAAATTTAGTCAGTTTCAATTGCGACAAACATAGAAACACTATTGAATAAAAATGTAATAAGAATATTAATAATATTAGTTCAAATTTGTCATCATGTATTTGCAAGAAATCATAACTTGACAATAATGATTTCAGTTAGATGAGTTGAATCTGTACTTTGAGTTCATGATTTCAAAAATCTTAGGTTCCATACTTGAAACTTTTGCTCTATAAACATACTGCATATCAAGCCGATTCCTATTTTTATTTTTCATGACGTACATAGTTAAGGATGCCTGTTCGAATGAGTAATGCCTGTTCGAATGAGTAACGTCAAACAAAAAAAAAAAAAAATAGAAAACAATGCTATTAACATAGCAATTAAAAACTGTTACATATGTAATTGTAACAATGCATGCATTCTAACCACTATTGCAGTTACAATCACTGTAAAGCATTTTCTTTTTGACGTTACCAATTTTTATGAAATGTTTTATAACTATACATAAATACTCTGTAGGAAAACGTACCCGTTATTGCAAGGTTGCCTGTATAAATAAATAGTTGTACCTGACGCGCAAGTCCAGATCATTTATTTAACAATAATCTCGCGAGTTTAAACATTATTAGTAACTAAACTTATGTTCGAGGGGAGTCCATTTGGAGATAGACAAGGCGGGTCTCAAGATCTTACCGTCAGCTTCTATCTACTGCCAACTTGATAAAGGTTATAACCAGCTCTAAGGTCAAGCACGCTCGTTGTAGTCCAGAGACCCTTTTATCCAAGGAACCCTTTATTTCTGGTTAAAATTTGGAGTATGGGTTCTTTGCACCGGACAAAACATCATTTTTTGTCGTAATGTAGAGGAAATAGCATGCAATGTTGAGGATAAAAGAAAGACCACTTTAGCTGTAGCGGTGCAACTCGAAAGCCTTTCAGTGGCATGAAAAATGGCGGCCACTTTGTATTCAATGTGATTTCCGTGTAAATCACTAGAACCCCTTTTGAACTGGACTCTCGCAAGGCAAATCCGTCATTGTAAACGTGGGATCATCCAGTGGCACGGTAGTTGTTACTCAGCACTTATAATGCAGATGGCCATCAGTCACTGCGGTTTTATGTTGGGTGTCGTTGGCCAGAACCAGATTCACTGGAATATAAAAATAAGTAAATCTTAGTAAACATGTAAATATTATTATTAATATTAGTATCATTTATGCTAGCTAAAACCGTACAACAATCAAGAATAAACCTCATTTATATAGCCATGGTGACGTAAAGCCATTTCTCATTATATTTCGTTGGAAAAAGAACATAAAATATGAAACTTAAAAAAGTTTGAAAACTTTGTGAGTATTTGTTAACTTAATTAAGGAAATGTTAAATTACAACAAAATAGATTCCTATCCTCCCGCCTGTGTGTATCGAGTATGAATACCCATGGTGGAAGTAAGGTTAGGTTATCTGTGGCTGCCGGCACTTACAATCGCTAAGGACAGCCTAACTAGAGCCTTATGTAGGCCAATGTTTCGGGTAAATCTTTGGGTGTTCCACCTTATTACCGGAAATGTAGCTGGAGCTTTGTTTAATAAAACTAAATAACGCATTTTGTTTCAGTTTTAAAGGTGAAAACTAAGTAAGGTGAAAACTGTTTTGCTCTAGTTTTAGTTTAGTAATTGGAGGCATTTAAGCTATTTAACATCCATTAGCAAAAGCCTTTGTATCGATGCACTTGGGCTATGTCCCTTCCCATGTAGAACCGCGCCCCCCCTCACAATTGCATCCTACTTCCCAACAATTGAAGACATATAAGCTATTTATCATCCATTAGCAAAAGCCTTTGTATCGAAGCTCTTGGGCTATTTCATCTTGTGTCCCTTCCCATGTAGAACCGGGTTTCCCTCCGTCACAATTGCCTCTTACCTCCCAACATTTGCTTTTCTTATATTCCTCCCTTTATCGATTCCTTTTAACTGCTTTGTTCCCTTTCATTGGTTCCAGGTAATGCAAGTCTTGCCTAAAAGTATATAAAAGTTGAATGTAAGGAAATATGTCAAACATTTAGTTTAGATTTTAATTCTAAAGTAAAAGGTTTCACAGATAATGTCCATGTAAACATAGATCCTAATTTGGCTTGGTACTTTTCTTAGAATATTTAAAAGTATTTTATATTTCCCTTTAAATTTTTTTTTAAGTAAAATTTATTAATGATATATTAAATTTTAAACGCCGTAATTTATGTGACTTTTAGTGTGGTAGTCATGTTTTCGGCGATAAAAACTGCCGGTTTCCTATTTAGAAGACTTTTCTCCTATTTCTCGGTTTTCTGCATTTACCTCATGATTACTTTCCCATTCTGTATAATATTTTACACTTCGTTATAATTGACATTTCATTGTCTCTTACGACTAAAAATGTCTTCTACTGGTAATTTTATATAGGATATAGTTTTTGTTTAAGAATTAATCCAGTTTTCAATTATTTTCACGCATTTTTCATTTCCCTTTCACCAAGTATCTTCTCACTACACACTCTCGACAAATATATCTTTCTTGTAGGTCTCTTTATACACGTTTCTACAAATACTTATTCTGTCCCGTATTCTGGAAAGAGAGTCTCTGGAAAACAATAACACATTTCATTACTATGAAACAGTCTTTGTCTGTATTTCCCGTTTCTTCCTTTTCTTCTGCCCTCTTTTTCCACCCCCTACTGTTTCTTTCTCTCTCCTCAATCCCTCGCCTTCTCTCCTCATTTTACTCTGTATTTCCGTCTCTGTCTTTCCCTTCAATGCTTCTTTCTGCTACCCTGTCTTTCTCTCTCCCTCTCACTCTCTCTCTCACACATTAATACCGGTGTTAAATTTTACCTTCGTCAATAGGTCGATGATGGCTCTCTTAAAAGCGAAATATTTGTGCCATATTGTCTGATATGCGATGTTTGTAGTATAACAGCATATAATTTAACAAGACTTCCATTTTAATGAAAATTAAATAAACGAAGTGGACATTTTGTTGTAAATAAAGAAATGTGCACAGGAAGACAAATATTTAGTTTGATTTGTTGGAATACGTGAAGAGCATGTGAAGCTCTGCGTCAGGGAAGTGAAACATTGCTGTGAGGGCTTTATCATTGTATTGAAGGGATACAAGGGCTGGAGATGTCCTGATGGTTACCCGTAATTTTATCGTGTATACAGAGAGGACAGGTGGAGGACTCTGCGAAGTCCAATCGATGTTGGGACCGTTTTATAGAGCTGAATGAAGCTGGTTAACGTAAAAGGAGACTTTCTTGAAAACGTTTATAGCCAGGTTAAGCGTGTTTGTCCGCTTAATCCATTTAAAAACAATCTCTGTTCTGCGTAAAAGTTGGAATATGGTTTCCTTGTACCTTGCAACGGCATCGTCTTTTTTGAGGTAATAGAAATAGCCTGCAACGCTGAAGTAGAAAGAAAGACCAATTTTCTTATATCGATGCTAGTTGAAAGCCACTCTGAGGCATAACAAATGGCTGAAACGTCGCCTTTAAAGTGGTAAACCTTCTTGAAACAAAGCATCGACGAAGGTTGTATAGAATCCTAGCTCCGCTGTTTTCTACCGTGGTAGATCCGTCCTTGTAAATTTGGGTCCATTCGACGTCAGGGTAGTATTTCTAATGTAGTTGAATTCAAGAGATAGTGCAGTGTTCTGCTTGGCCGAACCGGGTTTACAGAAATATCTGGCATCTCCCGTGGGATATGAGGGCATCAATAGTGCTGTCGCTCACCCTGATTGGTATGAGACTTCTACAGAACGAGAGCTTTCGGTTGTGACTTATTTTGCGTTTCAAGCCGGACATTGGCAGAGCGCTACGTTCTCCCGAGGTTTCCTACCCAGCATGAACGTTCGAAAAATTTCCGTAATAAGTAAATTATTATGTAATTATAAAACTTACACATATACTTATATCACTGTACCCAAATAAGGCATTTACATTACCATGCTTTACTGAAGACAAATTGAGTCATATTTTGTTAGACTAAAAGCAAAAATATGAAGCATAAAATAATTTGGAGTCTTAGTAAGTTTTATTCAAATTAATTATCAGTATTTTAGTTATAACAAAATACATCCCAGACACCTAGACGTTATATGACGGCGATCACAAATAAACCTTTGGGAAAGTCAGGTTAGGCCTAAAAACTAATAGGTATACTTCATGTCGACATTTACTCGCTCGATGGTCCGCATATCTACTTTATGTAGACCTCAGCTTTGGTTAAACGGTACGTTTCCAAGGTTTCTAATTCTTGATGGAAATGTAAATATTGTACAAATTATTATACATAAAACAACATCGCAATAATAAATTATTACAACTAAATAAGTGCCACAGCAAATTATTTTAGAATTAGTTGATGTGAATTTTTTTACCATTGGCCAAATTATTTGAATCAGTTCACTTTATCTAGTTCACTTTATTATATCTACAAATGGTAGTTGGGGGGGGGGGATTGATATCAGTTTAGTAGTTAGTATTTTTCTTGGTAATGTCAGTTTTAAAGCTTTTTGTTTCTGACAGTTCTGATACTTCTTTAGGTGTGAGAATAGAGGAACCTAAATACAGATAGAATTTCCCTAATACGCACCATTCTGAATCCTAATCACTTTCGTTTCGCAGATACTCTTGTCACTCACTTGAAGTGCGAATATAAAAGAGTAAATTCAAAAGTAAATGCTTAAATAGGTTGGTTTTTCTCTATTAAGTGCAAGTTTAAAACTGGTAATTTTGTTTATTTTTTAGTCTTAAAATACATGATTTCAGAGATAATACACTGTCATCTATTCTATGGTTCCTCCATTGATTTATGTTTTATATTCAAACACTCTACTTTTCGATTTAAAACTGTCCAAAATTCTGACGATGTACAATGGATTTTCTGTATGATAAGATTTATTCTTTTAAAAATACCTCATATTAGTTATATGTAATATATACATTTTAATTGGAGCTCCCGAGGGATTTGAGAGAACCTAAAGACTATGCATCCATGCAAACGTGGAACTATCCAGTGGCAAAGCGGTTGTTATTCAGCATTTATAATGCAGATGACCATCAGTCATTGCGGTTATATATTCGATGATGCCGGGTAGAGCCAGAATCACTGAATATGAGGAGCTCCCGAGAGATGTGAGTGGAACGTATGGCCTATGCCTCACTCCAATTGATGAGCTTCTCCGTTAGAACCAGGTCTATAGTGGTTTAATTTTGAATATTAAAATGTACATTGGCAATGCGCTAGGTTCTTCAAAAGTTTTTGACCCTATAAAAATTCAATAATACCTAATTATGTAAATATAAAAGGAAAAAAATATTTATATTACAGTAGTTAATTAAATCGTACAACAATTAAACAAACACTGTATTTACATTACCATGATTTCCTAAGGACATTTTGAATCATATTTTTTTAGTTTGAAAGAAAAAATATGAAGCTTAAAATCATTTTGAGACTTTCTAAGTTTTAATCAACTTATTTACCCTAATTTTGCTTATATCACTATATATTCGTGCCCTCTAGACGGTATATCTCTTCAATTACGAATAAACCACTCTTACAGTCGAAAGAACAGTCGTTATGAACAAACCATTGTTACAGTCGAATTAGACATTATATATATATATATATATATATATATATATATATATATATATATATATATATATATATATATATATATTTATTTATTTATTTATGTGTGTGTGTGTGTGTGTGTGTGTGTGTGTGTGTGTGTGTGTGTGTGTGTGTGTGTGTGTGTGTGTATGTATGACGTCGACATTTAACCGGGCTGAAAATAGGCTAAGTAGAAGCTATTGTACTTGAACAGTTTTTGTAGGTAAATGTAGTAAAAAACATTTCCTTTGTTTAAATGCTACATTTAGACGTTTCCATTTTATTACCAAAAAGGTTCATATAGTTCTTTTTATCGGAAAAAATAACTTATCACTAATAAAACTATATAAATGTCCCATCAGTGTACTCTAGAATTAGTTTATTTATTGATCGTGTATTTATTTCTATTAGCTAAAGTATATGAATCTATGCATCTTATTTGATTTACAAATGGCGACGTATATTTAGGCCTATGTATATTAATTGTTAATGTTAAAGCACTTTTAGTGGAAGCCATTATTCTCTCCCCCCTTTCTATCTCTCATATATATATAGGGTAACCCCTCTCTCTCATACACATTGGCCAGTGGTTACCAACAAATTGTTTTCAAGGACCCAATTAGGTCATCGGTCACTACATTAACAAGGACCCCACAAATTCAATAAATGCTTAAATTGGTTGGTTATTGTCTATATTCTGTAAAAGGCTAGTTTGAAACTGGAGAACTTTGGAGAAAGAAATTGTTATTATTTTGTTTATTTTTTAGGCCTAAAATACTTGATTTTAGAGATAGTACTCTGCCCCTCAATGTATGGTTCCTCCATTGCTTTATGTCTTATATACAAACACTATACTTTTGGGTTTAAAAGCTATCCGAAATTCGGAGGATTTAAAATGGAACTTCTGTATGATAAGAGTTATTCTTTTAAAATTACCTCATATCAGTTATATTTATTTTTTTCAGTTGTATCTCAATATAATTTCGTATATTTTGTTTATTTTTTAGGCCTAAAATACATGATTTCAGAGATTACATTTTCCCCCTTATTCTATGACTCATCTATTGCTTTGTTTTATTTTAAACACACTACTTTTAAATTTAAAAGCTATCCGAAATTCGGAGGATTAAAAATGGATTTACAATGATAGGAGTTATTCTTTTAAAATTACCTCATATTAGTTATATTTAATATTTGCATTTATATTTCAGTATAAGTTCGTTTGATATCTTGATACTTCGTAATGCCTAGTTAAAAAACATAATAATAATTTGTGTCTATGTGAGTGTTAAGAATGGCACACCTGATATTGTATAACTAGTAAAACACTAGCTTTAATAATAGAATTTCTTATCTTGTTCCAGTCACATGCTGCTTTGGTGCAAAGAAGGGGAAGGAAAGGGGAGGTAATTACTATTAGGTTGTTTTAAATTCATCTTGAAATAATGTAATTTAGTAGTTTTATTAGAATCCACTAATATAAGTAAATAGTTTTATGGCTTGTTCCAAACTCGTATATATGTTCAGTTTCCAATATTTGCTGGGTTTAATCTGAATATTGGGATCCTCATCCAATGCGTGTTCTTTTGAATATATTCAATTATTATGGCATCATATTACGGCTGCCAAATTTAGAATTTTCATTTTGTGGTTCTTGTAAGTCTCCGCCTTTATTTCTACTACTTCCGTATTATATTTCTAGGAGAAAATTGATAAAGTTTAATGAAACTATAGATCCAAAGTATTAAAGTTACTGTATAAATAATATGTTAATTAAAATATTAGAATTAAACCATTAGCACACTCATGCCTTAAATAAGAAGCCTTTCCCAGGGTTTAAACATGCCCCACCCTGTCACAGTGCTAACACTACAAGAAACCGACACTGTAGCCGTTTGTTGTATTTAGTTGTGTCGAGCATTTCTTTATGATAAATGTAAATAACTGGACATTTTAAATGAGTAGAAACGAACTATCTGAACGTTCCCTTCAAGTGCTGCATTTTTTTCAGTAATTTTAATTATATTAATCACCTTAACAACAGTCTATGACCATCCGAACTTTAAATTTAGTAAATTTGTTAAAACTTACTGAGACAAAACGTTGTCGATCCCTATGTGCCAACCTTCATCAGTGTATTCTGCTTGGAGATGTCGGGTCAAGCGGTGGCGGTTTTAAGAGCAGGTTTTCGTTAGTATCAAAGAGTGTGTTTGATTTGTATTGTGTTTTTTCGTTTAATATGTTTGTACTTTGTGTTTTTGTGTCTGTTCGGGTAGTCCTGATAGACATAAACTATTGTTTAAGTGATTAATAAGATTCACTGAACGTAATTGACTACAAAATTCAATTTTAATTTATATTAATTAATTTATTTTAAGAGCCAAATACCAGCTTTTAAAATTCGACCTATATGTTTGTCGGTATATAATTCTACGCTCTACAAACATGACTTTAAGAAACTATGAAAAATAAAAACATTAGCTATGATGTAGAAAAAATATTTTTTTAAAACTTCATCAACATAGTACCTAATATATATATATATATATATATATATATATATATATATATAAATATATATATATATATATATATATATTTATGTATTTATTTATTTATTTATCAGGATATACATGATGTCTGCAAGCTTGTTTTACCTGTAGTTTATTATCGTATTTATATTGTTTATAAATATCTTATTGTGTGACAACATTTATTCAAATTTCTAACTTTACAACAGTTTTCGATGAAAACATGCTTAGCTATTTGTTAATCGCATACCCGAGAATAAAGTTCTTTCCTATTCTCGAGGTGATTCCTGAGGACTATGAAGAAGAAAAGGAAGCGGAAAAAGTTTATAAAAAAGCTGCAATATTATCTGCAAGTGATTCTGCACTATTTCCACTAAATATTGAAGTTCCGGCGTGCTACAGGACTCAGTCGTTTTGTAAGTGACTTTTATTTGTTCCTTTCATTTTATATAAAATGTAAATTCTATTCTTAGTTACTTTATTATAGCTTATATCTGCTCGCGCAAGTGTTCAAGTCAGCAACAATTTCTAAATTATAACCCCTTTCTCTCACTATCTCTCTCTCTCCCTCTCTGTCCGTCTGCCTGTCTCTCTTTCTTTCTCAAAATCTCTCTCTCGCTCTCTCTCACTCTCTCTCTCTCTCTCTCTATATATATATATATATATATATATATATATATATAATTTGAAGAGGATGAAACCCGTATGGATACTATCCAAAATAAACACGAGTTAGTCAAACTCCAGGACTCGTGGAAGGGGGGGGCGACAGAGTATTTTTGGAACAAGTTCTAAATTAAAATGAAAAGAAGTAAACTCGCAAAATAAACGTAGTAATTGATATTAGTGAGGGGAAATCAAGTTTACGTTCTATATAGAAGCATTTCGAGAATATGAGAGTGAAGTAAAATAAGAGACATATTAGTAAGTGGCTGGGCGATCAAGTGAAATGGAACAAGAAACCATGCGAGAAATAATGCGATAACAACTAAAACTATTAATTTATCTTAAATTCAAAGCCAAATCTTCAAAGTAAAAAATAATAAGACTTATAAACTTTTCATAAATTACTTTAAGAAATAATGAATTTCAAATATAAACTTTATCAAACCAAGTGCATTAACCAATGCATGCCTTAAGATAATTAAGTGCAATTTCTGAAGATTTTATTAGTAGAAAGAATAATTATAGGATTTTTGATGCATACATTCAATTTAGAGCTGGACAAGTTAATTTATGTGTAACTACCTGTAAATGTTACAAGTTTGAACTCATAATTAATGTAAATCTCATATTAAAAAACAATTAGCTGTGTATTAATTTAATTCCCTTAGAGTCGAGTATCCTGTAGTGACCTACATCTTAGGTAAACTTAAATAGTCATGTAAGCATTTCTATACAACTTCCAATAGACATTGCATAGGTAAGATTAATGTAAATCATTTTATTTTTATTTTCAGACCTAAATATCCATTTATCTATTTCATTACCATCTATGTTTATGAATATCTATCTAATCTTATCTATTTTTCATTTTCACTACACTAAATATTTACAAATTATATTGTATTTTTTCAGAAGCGACATTTCGGCTTCGTGGTTTGGAACGACGTCTGGTGGAGGTGAGCAATCATTTTACTTTAAACTAAATAAGTTTAGGAACCCTTCAAGCTCTCTCAGCTAGTATGGGAGTACATCAAGCTGGAGACTCTATATCTTGCCGTATACGTTTATAGACTAGCCTTGAGTCTTATTGCCTTTAGTAGCTCCTAGCTGTTTAGGATGTACTCTTGCGACTTATCTGTGACGCAATTACAACCTGTGGGATATTGCCGCTGCCACCGAAATAGATAAAATCTTAGTACAGTAGTAATCACAATATTAAAAACAATATAGACAAAAAAATTTTTAAAGTCATTCCTACTGAGGTTAACAAAGAAAGTTTTTAATTTAGTTACTTTTTTAAATTATAGGTACAATTATTATAAATATATACATAGATATGTTTGAATCACAATATTAAATGACAAAATAGAAATCGATTTTCCTTGCAATTTTTCATTTTTTTCTGTATAATATATGGTGATGGATTATAATTTTTGTTTGTTGCGGTTTCTTTGCTTTCTTTTTATTTAGTTTCAAATTTATGAAACTGGGTGGTCTAAAACTTCTCATTCTATCCATCTCTTGTAATGCTTCATTATTGCAAGGAACCTCTTATAGTTGCATATACATCCTATGTAATGAATTTCTATCTAAAGGAATGTTACCTCAATGCCTAAGTGCTGGATTTCAAACACGTAGTAATTCAGTTTAAACGCGTCCAAAACATCAACTTTTACAAATTCAATTAATAAATAAATATTTGAATAAACTGTATTAACATCATTTGCCATCCCCTACCGGTTGAAAAAAAATATTTCATTGGTTGAATAAAAAAGTATTTTTAGTAAAAAGACAGTCTTCATGATGGGCTAGTATCTCTGATGAATTCATCTAAACTCAATAATTCAGTGAATAGTCTAAGCTATAACTAATCTATCTGAACTGGTGTAAATATTTATAATTTCTGAGTGTTAGTAAATAGTTATAATTTTAACCGTATTCTTGAAGTGTACATGTTATATTAGCTATACTCACTGACGATGACTTTGCCATCTCAACTCACTGAAGAGGTAATTATTGTGGGTTGGTGTTCGTTAGTACAGCCTCGTCTTATCTGAACTTCACTACACCGAAACCGGGGCTAAATAGGCCAAATAGGGCTGTTCCGTGATTTTCAGGAGGAGCGGGGAGGATTAAACGTGGGGGAGGAGCGGGAGGTTGTTTAGTTAGAAAATACAATTACTGTGACTTTTTACAGTAGTACAGGTTTTATGTGGTTTTACTTGAAGTAATATACATTAGGATACTTAGAATGGCTCGCCCGAAATGGTTCCGCCCCCATTATTTCGGATAAACGGGAGTTTTGTTGTATTTACTTATTACTTTCTGTGTCTGTAATTCTCCGCAATGGTGGCAACACCTGATTAGACCATAGCATAGTTTTACAGCGCGAGACATTTTGCAATCATTGTAAGAACTTGAGGGGTATTTAGCAATAACATGAACATATGATGATAGTGTTTTATTTTAGATTGTACGCGAGAACAGGGTTCTAAAGGGTAAGGAAATTTAGATCCTGTTTCTTGGAACATTTTAGGATGACAATCAGGAGCGTAGCCAGGGCAATGGTTTGGAGGGGGGCACAACTCGAAGTGTCAGGTGGCGCAACTCCCCTGAGGATATTTTAAATATTTTTATCTCTAAAAATCTTAGATAATGCTATTTTGGCACTTAAAATTACAGAATTGTTGTGATAACGGGAAGCTGTTTTGCTAAAAACTTGCGCTGTTTTATAGGTTAATGAGTTTTGCTAATATTATTAGGTTTGGGGGGCACTTGCTCCCCTGGTTAAGCTACTGATGACAATTACTTGTTACAGCTTAATCACAATGACAAAAAAAGGTTTAGCTTTTTGTATACACTTTAAAAAAATATACTTCTATACAAGCGTTTAAAACCATTACATAGATGTGCATTAAAAAGCTGTTGATCCGCATTTAAATTTATTTTTAATAATTATTTTCTATTCAAAGACTGCTGAGATGAATGTCTACCCGCTGACAGGTTCTTAGTCTCGACCCATCATCGAAATTACCCCTTTCGACACAACCTTTTCTATATCTCTTGAATAACAGCGTCATTTCAGTGAGCAAAGTACACAATTACTTATTAAAAAAAAACAATACATTAAATTGTTTGTTGGTCAATTACAAATTACTTTTTGTTTTGATTTCTAAATCAATATACATTATTTTGTAATTTATTTTGTGCTAAGTAAAATGTTAGTTAATAGCAGAGGTGGACGGCGAAAGTGAATTTTATCCGTTGTATTTCGTGAAAACATTTGGCTGATGTTTAAATTTATAGGGTTTTCTTTTCTTATCTGAAGTAGTAAGTTTCTTGTTTTACTTGAAGTAAGTCCATCGTCCTTCACAACGTAAAACTTTTGCACTGCCCATTTCAGTCAATTTATTATGATTTCCTCAAGAAAGTGTTTATTCTTGAAGTTTAGAGAACGTGTTAGTTTCCACTGAGGGTACAGACACATTCAAAATTAATTTCAGTTATGTCAATGATTTACTGAATCTTTTCAGTAAAATTAATAATAACAGTAAAAGCTAATAAATTACCGGCAATTACTGGAGTCGTGCGCCGAATAAAGAGAAAATTTTTCTTGGGTAAGCTTTACTTTATCAATACATTTATACACTAAAAACTATGTTAGTCAATTAAAAATTACTTTTTGTTTTGATTTCTAAATCTATATACATTATTTTGTAAATTATTTTATGCTAAGTAAAATGTTAGTTAATACCAGTGATGGACGGCGAAAGTGAATTTTATCCGTTGTATTTCGTGAATAAATGGGGCTGATGTTTTAATTTATACGGTTTGGTTTTCTTATTTGAAGTAGTAAATTTCTTTTCTTACTTGAAGTAAATATATCGTCTTTTATAACGTAAAATTAGTGGGTGTTGTAAATGTTGTAAATTGTGAAGAACCTATACGTCCCCTGCTCCTTCGCGTCACTACCTTAAATTTGAGCCATCTCAGGCTCTTTACGAACCTCCCAGCTCCCACATTCTTCTTCTCATAATTCAGCTTATGAAATTATATATGAAGATGTTTACACTCGTGCATCATTGTTGGACGGTAACTTCTACACCCTGACGCTCGCGGCGTGGTGACAAAATATAAAAATATGTGACTTGTTTTGTATTTGATACCATCATCTACGACTGTTCTAAACACTTTTCACTACAAATGTCTTAAGGCGAATTTAGATTCTTCTTCTCTGAACTATCTTATTCGAAGATGTTGTTACGATAACCCTATAGAATGTTTTATAATACCGTCGCGTCGTTTCTGAGGGAACACTCATAAACTCTCAGCAACCATATGCATTTAGAGGAATCTGTATAGATAAGCGTTTAAATTGGAAATAAAAATCGGTCGTTACATTGACGGAATTCCCCTCAAATACTTAAACTTAAATTGTACATCACACGCAATATAATTGAAGTTATAATACTTATTATCAAATAATTTATGGTTTGCCTACCCACTCCCTTTGATGTGGAAAATGTTCTTACATATGAATATTAAATTTGACGCGAATATTAAAAAAAGAAGTCCTTAATTTTATTTAATGTACCGAATGCAAAACTATCACATGTTACAATTCGTAGATGTATCAATTGAAAAATCATTTGTACTAAAAGTATGATATAGTGGGGTGCGTAAAACTATCAAGTGTGATGCATTTTAATTCCATTCAATTTATATTAAATAAAACGAATAAATAATTTAGATAAATTAAACGACACGAATTTACAATAAATTTGTTTATTCTGATTTAGCTGCCACCAGAGTCTTCGACATTCTTCTTGCTTTGACGCCGGCTTAGGATCGGCACCCTTTCGGCCTTATCATCAAAATTGACGGGATGTAACCAACCCGCGTCCATGCACCGCACACGTACATCCCGGGGAACGGAACTACGCCGTTTGCAAAATGGGTTAGATGCAAACAGTAACGGAAGATTTTAACAAACTTGAGTACAACAGAACTGAAGTTACTGAAGTTTAACAGCATTCAAAGACTAAACTTTCATAAATTCTTACGTGATGTAAGACATAGACAGAAAGATTTCCTCCTGGCATGTGCGGAAGAAGACGGACAAAGCAACAGTGAAACACAATTTTAGTGAATAAAAGGTGAGCCGACCAATAAAAAAGGGCCGACCAGACAGACAAATCCAGTAAAACATCAAACCAGAATTTCAAAATGACAGTAGAGATTTCAATCAGAGTAAATGAAACAGAGCCTTAACATGAAAAAAGAATCATCAATAGAACACGTCGACATTTTTGTAACAAGAAATATAACTTTCATTTTGTATTATTGCCGTGTTGACTTTTTTTTGTCTAATGCATTATTCTAAGTATATATATATATATATATATATATATATATATATATATATATATATATATATATATATATACATTTAAATTTAAAAATATAAAATTTTTAACTTTATAAAAAAACAGGGCTTAACTACAAACATCATGCCATATCCATATATCTAATAACTAGAATGTGTAAAGAAAAATCATTCTAAAGAAGGGACAATTTTGCTAATTTGGAAGAGAAGTAGAATACAAACAGTGAAAGGAAGTGAAAATGCATCTAGGAGGGCCATTTCTATTGGAAAATACCAGCAAGAATATATCGTATGATAGGTCACCCCGTATCTTAACAATTTTGTGATTTGAGGAAGTCTCAGCAGCTGAGGAGGGGTGGCCAGAGAGGGAAGCCGAAGACAACGAAGGCTGTTTTAGGATGGTATGAGTAGTTACCCGGACAGTCGTTTCAAACTCCGCTTTATAAATTAAAGTGTAGATGAATCATTAGGACCATGTTCGTTTGTAGTGGTAGCCTGGTAGCCTAATATGTGAGTATCCCAACCCTTTCATGAATTTTACTCCCTAAATGGAAACTTTTTAACAGAACTTGTGTTGTGTTTTCTAAGTATTGAAATTTGTATTTCAGAAGCAGAACAGTGACTAATTTTCAAGTTACCAAGATTAAATTTTAATTTTTAAAATTGTCGGGTCAAGAAAATTTTAAAGAAATCCAAATTCTAAAATTTAAGCCTAAAGTCGGAAGTAAATTGACATAGATAAAAAAAAGCATAAAGATAGTGAAATTATTAACTTGTAATAAATAAGAACTTTCGAACTTTAAAAACTAAATTTGCGGTAACACGTAAAACAGTAAAGAAAGAATGGAGGCAGCAGAGCGATAACCAACACATAATAATACAGAGGGAAGGACTCAATCAGATCACAAAGTAGATCGACCAAAACAAACTTGGGAAGTCTGTTACAAACTAGTACCAAGATTTACAAGGATGCTGGAACCTGCTGGAGTTACAAAAGGTTAGAGCTTTCTTCTTTCTTTCAAATAAGTAAACAGAATAATTTTAGGGGTTAGAATTGAAAATAAAGTAATTTCTTTAGAAGTAAATTTTCATGGAAATGTCATGTTTTTGAGTATAGTGGATTTATCTTGTTGGAACGAATAAACCCTGAAGACAAATGTGACGTCATACGTCATAAAACCAAGATGGCAGTATTAAACTTGTCAGATGCAAACAAACGTTTAGAAATAGTCAAAATTTGAAATCATCACTTCAACCTTGAATAAAGATAATTTTAAATTATTACACAAATTGTAACGTGTAAAAATATTTGTAAAATGTTGCAAATTAAGAAGTAAATAGATAAAGGGTGCTTTAACAAAAATGTGAGGAATACAAGAGGAACCTAAACATATATAATTGTGCTACTTCTAGGGAACTAAACTGATGGAAATTTGTCTAAAAGACGTTATCAATTTTTCATTGAAATTTTGTTGTTTTGTAGAAAAGAGAGATGAATTAAGTTTACAAAATTACTAAAGAGTTTAAAATGTTTTATTTGTACAATTTTCACAAGATCTAGAATTACTGGACATGGGTGACCTGGCTCCCATTGATGACATTGTCATTTCATTTACGAAAACTGTTATGAATGTCGCCGGAAAGGCAATTCCGAAAACCTCATCCAAACTACGACGACCACCTGTTCCGTGGTGGAATGATGAATCCTTCATGTATGAAGAAAATCTTTGAACAAGTTCAAAAGATATCCAACGAGTGAAAGCCGGGAAAAATATGACATCTTCGGCAATACTTAGACAATGTAAACGAGAATAATGGTCACAGTAAGGTGGCACAAGTACAAGAACGACAGCTCCATCTACATGGATGAAATTACGATACGTCTGTGGCACTTCCATTCCGATGCCTGTCTGTGTTTCCCTTTTCTTCCTTTTCTTCTTCCATCTTTTTCCACCCCTTTCTGTTTCTTTCTCTCTCCTCAATTCTTCGTTTTCTCTCCTATTTTTACTCTGTATTTCCGTCTCTGTCTTGCCCTTCAATTCTTCTTTCTGCTACCCTGTCTCTCTCTCTCCCTCTCTCTCACTTTCACTCGAATATCGGTGTTTAATATTATCTTCATCATACGGATGAAGATGGCTCTATTAAAAGCGAAATATTTTTGCAAAATTGTCTGCCGTGCGATTTTTGTAGTGTAACAGCAGAATATAATTCAACGACACATCCAATTCAATAATAATAAAATAAACGAAGTGGAAATTTTGTTGTAAATAAGGAACATTTCCTTATTGCACAGGTTGACAAATATTTAGTTTGATTAGTTGGAATACGTGAAAAGCATGTAGAGCTTTGAGTCAGGAGATTGAAACAAGGACATTGTTGTGAGGACTTTATCATTGTATTGAAGGGATAAAAGGGCTTGAGATGGCCAGATGATTACCCGTAACTTTATCGTATAGACAGAGAGGACAGATAGAGGAATCTACGAAGTTAATTAAAGTAAGTCGTTTTATAAGGCTTTTTATAGAGCTGGATAACGTAAAGGGAGACTTCCTTGAAATATTTTATAAGCAGCTTAAGCGTGTTTGTCTGCTTAATCCATTATAAAACAATCTCTTTTTTGTGTAAAAGTTGAAATATGGTCTCCTTGCAGATTGCGATGGCATCGCTTTTTGGAGGTATTGGAGAGGAAATAGCCTGCAACGCTGAAGTAGAAAGAAAGACCAATTTATTTGTATCGGTGCTAGTTGAAAGCCTTCCTGAGGCATAACTAATGGATGAAACGCCTTTATAGTGGTAAACCATCTGGAAAGGTGGATGAAGGTTGTATTGAATCCAGCTCCCCTCTACCGTGGTAGATCCGTCCTTGTAAATGCGGGTCCATTCGACGTCAGGGTAGTTGTTAGCCAGTATGACATTTCAAAAAAATTCCGTAATAACTAAATTATTATGTAATTATAAAACTTACACAAATATTTATATCACTGTACCCAATTAAAAACGTACAACAATCACGCATACATTACATTTACATTACCATGGTTTACTGAAGACATATTGAGTCATATTTTGTTAGACTAAAAGCAAAAATATGAAGCATAAAATCTCTTAAAGTCTTTGTAAGTGTTACTGAAATTATTTATCAGTATTTTAGTTATAAACAAAATACATCCCAGACACCTAGACTATATATGATGGCATTCATAAATAAATTATTGGGAAAGTCAGGTTAGGGCTAAAAACTAATAGGTATACTTGATGTCGACATTTACTAGCGCGAAAGTCCGCATAACTAGATACCTTATGTAGGCCTAAGCTTTGGTTAAACGGTACGTTTCCAGGTTTCCACATCCTTATGGAAATGTACATATTGTGCATATTATTATACATAAAAAAACGTCGCAGTATTAAATTATTACAACTAAATAAATGTCACAGCAAATTACTTTAGAATTAGTTGATGTGTATTTTTTTACCATTGGCCAAAGTATTTGAATCGGTTCACTTTATCTAGTTCACTTTATTATATTTACAAACGATAATGGTGGGGTATTGATATCCGTTTAGTAGTTACTATTTTTCTTGGTAATGTCAGTTTTAAAGCGTTTTGTTTCTGACAGTTCTGATACTTCATTAGGTGTGAGAATAGAGGAACCTAATTACAGATAGAAATCATATTTCCCTAATACGCACAATACTGAATCTTAATCGCTTTGGTTTCGCAGATTCTCATGTCATTCACTTGAATTGCAATTGTAAAAGAGTAAATACAAAAGTAAATGCTTAAATAGGATGGCTATTCTCTACATAGGGCAGGTTTATAACTGATAAACGTTGGATATAAGAAAGAAATTTTTATTAATTTTGTTTAATTTTCAGTCCTAAAATACATGATTTCAGAGATAATACTCTGCCCCTCATTCTATAGTTCTTCCATTGCTTTATGTTTTATATTCAAACACTCTACTTTTCGATTTAAAAGCTATCCGAAATTCGGATGAATAAAAATGTTTAATCTGTATGATAGGAGTTATTCTTTTAAAAATACCTCATATTAGTTATAAGTATTATATACATTTAAGTTGGAGCTCCCGAGGGATTTAAAAGAACCCAAAGCCTATGCATCCGTGCAAACGTAGGACCATCCAGTGGCAGAGTAGTTATTAGTCAGCATTTATAATGCAGATGACCATCAGTCACTTCGGTTATATATTGGATGATGCCGGGCAGAACCAGAATGTCTTGAATATGAGGAGCTCCCGAGGGATTTAAGGGGAACGTATGGCCTATGCCTCACCCTAAATGATGAGCTTCTTCGTTAGAACCAGGTCTGTAGTGGTTTATTTTTGAATATAAAGACGGACATAGGCAACGTGCTACTTTCTTCAAAAGTGTTTGACCCAACGAAAATTCAGTAATAACTAAATAAGTAAATATAAAAGGTAAACAATATTTATTTTACAGTAGTTAATTAAATCGTACAACAACTAAACAAACGCTGTATTTATATTACCTAAGGACATTTTGAAACTTCTTTTCTTAGTTAGAGAGCAAAAAATATGAAGCTTAAAAACTTTTGAAGACTATGTAAGTTTCAATCAACTTAATTACCCTCATTTTGCTTATATCACTATATATTCGTACCTTCTAGACGGTATATCTCGTCAATTACGAATACACCACTGTTAGAGTCGAATTAGACATTATATATATATATATATATATATATATATATATATATATATATACATGATTTCAGAGATTACATTTTCCCCTTATTCTATGACTCATCTATTGCTTTATGTTTTATTTTAAACACTCTACTTTTAAATTTAAAAGCTATCCGAAATTCGGAGGATTAAAAATGGATTTACAATGATAGGAGTTATTCTTTTAAAACTACCTCATATTAGTTATATTTAATATTTGCATTTATATTTCAGTATAATTTCGTTTGATATCTTGATACCTCGTAATGTCTAGTTAAAAAATAATAATAATTTGTGTCTATGTGTGTGTTTAGAATGGCACAACTAATTTAGTATAACTAGTAAAACTCTAGCTTTAATAAAAGAATTTCTCATCTTGTAGTAGTTTTATTAAATCCACTAATGTAATTAAATAGTTTTACGGTTTGTTCCAAACTCGTATATTTGTTCAGTTTCCAAAATTTGCTGGGTTTAAGATAAATATTGGGATCCTCATCCCATACAAGTTCTTTTGATAATATTCAAATATTATAGTATAAAATTAAGTTTAAAATTTTCATTTTGTGGTTCTTGTAAGTCTCCGCCTCTAATTCTACTACTACCGTATTATATTTCAAGGATAAAATACATGAAATTTAATGAACTATAGAACCATAGTATTAAAGTTCATGTATAGATAATATGTTACATAAAACATCAGATTTAAACCATTAGTACACTCAAGCATTAAATAAAAAGCCTTTCTCAAAGTTTAAACGTGCACCTCTTGTCACAGTGCTTATACTACAAGAAACCGACACTGTGGCCGTTTGTTGTATTCAGTTATGTCGAGCATTTCTTTATGATAAATGTAAATAACTGGACATTTAAAATGAGTAGAAACTAACTATAAGAACGTTCCTTTCAAGTTCTTTATGTTTTTCAGTAAATTTAATTTTATTAATCACTTAAACAACAGTTTATGACCATCCGAACTTTAAATTTAGTGAATTTGTTAAAACATACTGAGACAGAACGTTTTCGATCGCTATGTGCCTATCTTCATCAGTGACGTCTGGTTGGAGATGTTGGGACAAGCGGTGACGGTTTTAAAGGTAGGTTTTCGATAGTATCAAAGAGTGTGTTTGATTTGTATTGTGTTTGTTAGTTTATGTTTGTACTTTGTGTGTTTGTGAGTCTTTTCGGGTAGTCCGGATAGTCATAAACTATTGTGTTAGTGATTAATAAGATTCACTGTATGTAATGTACTACAAAACTCAATTTTAATTTGTATTATTAAATTTATTTCAAGAGCCAAATACCAACTTATAAAATTTGACCTGTATTTATGTTTGTATATAATTCTACGCTCTACGAACATGTCTTTAAACACTATAAAAAATAAGAACATTAGCTATGATATAGAGAAAAATTATTTTTCTTAAATTCAATATATATATATATATATATATATATATATATATATATATATATCACGATATGCATGTACGCAATCATTAGCTTTACCTTACAGTTTAATATGGTATTTATATTGTTGATTCCTAGCAACAGGCAACTTTTTTTTACATTTGCTTTCTAAATATTTAACAATTTTGTGACCATTTCATTCGAAGAAAGAAACATAAAGGTGGAAACTCAGGTGTTTTCTTTGATTAAAAATACTGCCTTTAGGTTAACAAAGGATTGAAAATTAGAAATAAATAGATTATAAAATTATCATTTCATCCTCTGTTTTACATGACGTATGCAGGCCAAAGCGATCCCGATTGTCACTATGATACTGTCGTTTCTCCGCTCACATCTCAGTTAAGTGAAGTATATCATATCTTGTAAAACTAACACTTATGACGCTGGTGTTCTTTCCTATATTAATAACGATATTCCTTATACTGCTAGGTTTATCTCCTATATTGCTAGAACTATCCCTTATATTGCTAGAGCTATCCCTTATATCACTAGAGTTGTTTCCTATAATGCTAGAGCTATCCCTTATAATGGTAGAGTTATTTCTTATAATATTATAGATATCCCTTATAATGGTTGAGTTATTTCATATGTTATTATACATATCCCTTATATTGCCAGAGTTATTTCCTATATTGCTAGAGCTATACCTTATTTCTAGGGTTATTTCCTATATTACAAGAGCTATTCCTTATATTGGTATTGTTATTTCATATATTATTATAGCTATTCCTTATATTGCTATAGTTATTTCTTATATTACTAGAGCTATTCCTTATATTAGTAGAGTTAATTCATATAATATTACAGCTAATCCTTATATTGCTAGAGTTATTTCCTATATTACTAGAACTATTCCTTATATTAGTAGAGTTATTTCATATATTATTATAGCTATTACTTATATTGCTAGAGTTATTTCCTATATTATCAGAGCTATTACTTTTATTGATTGAGCTATTCCTTATATTGCTAGAATTATTTCTTATACTACTAGAGATATTTCTTATATTAGTAGAGTTATTTCACGTAATATTATAGCTATTCCTTATATTGCTAGAGATATTTCCTTTACTAAAAGAGCTATTCCTTATATTGGTAGAAATTTTTCTCATATTTTTATAGCTAATCTTTATTTTCCTAGAGTAATATCCTATATTATTACAGCTATTCGTTATATAGCTTGAGCTATCCCTTATATTGCTAGAGTTATTTCCTATATTACTAGAGCTATTCCTTATATTGGTAGAGTTATTTCACATTTTATTATAGCTATTCCTTATTTTGCTAGAGTTATTTCTTATTTTACTAGAGCTTTATCTTATATTTCTAGAGTTGTTTCCTATACTGCTAAAGCTATCCCTTATGTCGCTACATTTATTTCTTATATTGCTAAAGCTATCCTTTATGTTTCTAGAGCTGTTTCCTATACTGATAAAGTTAGCTCTTGCACTTGTATTTTAGAATGATGATTGCTAAGCTTGATATTAGCTGTAAAACCAAATATTTTTCAAGAATACTTCATGTTAGCTTTATGCAAGTATAACGGTATTAGGTTTTGCTCCTTTGTTTTATTGTGGCGCAAATCTTAAAGGGTAAATCTAATATAATTATTTTAATTACATCATGGAGTGAATATTGACGGTGATAGTTACCATGGCAACTGAGTATTAGGTTCAAGCTTATTGAATAACATGGGATTAGATATGGGGTGAGGGATAGACACGTCCCTACAGTGAATATATAGTGTAGAGACGTGCGTGAGAGGGCGTAAGTATAAAATAAACCATTGAACATTCAGGTTGGTTCGATTTGCTTTTATACCACTAGCTTAGAGGTTATGTTCTTTTTGCTTTAATAATTCCATCTTAGCTACCTTCATTGCCTACGAGCTTCGTGTTAAGACTACAACATGAATATGATTTAGTAAGTGTTATTTAATTTATTGTAAAACCTTGCCTACTTCAATCTTTAATTTGTTTTACTAAACACTGAAGAATCTAAATCAAGTTAGCCCTTCTTAGTGTGAAGTTTCTTCATTACAAACATGTTTTACATATTTTGCAATGTTTAACAGTAGAATAACATTTATACAACCATTATCTTGTACATTTGAAAACGTTTTAATCTGGTCCTATTAGTATAATTCGTATTTTATCGCTAAAAACATGAAATCCGTTAATTCAAACACTTCCTGTGTAAGTTATTGTAAGTTATACAAATAACTTCTCATATGAATGGGTTTTTACTCTCTAATGTAAATTAATGACATTATCCTCTGGTTAATTTCAAAATTCATACTTATATTTAATTTTACTTATACACAATGCCCTTTGCTGTTTACGTAGTATGTATGGGAACATTTAACCTTAGGCTGGGTTAGCTCTTCCAATAGAGAAGCCTGTTTGGTTTTTTATCAGACCTTTTTTAACTCTTAAAATATCTCTTGAAACTGTTTTTTTTTTAATGTATCCTTTATTATTTTTACCAAGATATTTGAAACACTATATTATTACACTTTTGCTATTACTTGCGACCGGACATTTATTTAATTAAAGGTTGTTAAATTGTTAATTTACATCATCTATGGCTTGTTGGAATCATCTTGAATTCACTGATTGAACTATAAGTTTTATTGGATTAATTTAACTTATATTATTATTATATAAATATTCTTTTTGTAAAATAATATTGAAATTATTACAAATAAGGACAATAAAAGCTTAATTAGATCCGGTTATTTATGAGAAGGTAGATGTTTTGAATGATGGAGCAACGGGAGAGTGGTTAACAATGGCTTTCAGTCTATATAATGAGAAAAATCTCAAAATAATACAGCAACACCAGACGCTTGCATAAAAAATAAATAAATGAAATAAAACAACATGATTATTTGATGCGTTGTTATTTAATAATTACCTTGGTTTTCAAACAAAGTTTAAAAAAATTTTAACAAAATTAAAATATAAAAAGAAATCAAATTAACAATATTCACCTAACCACAATATAAAACCATAACCAAAAATATTGAAAAAACAAAATTTACACTTATCACACAGAAACAATGGAATAATTATAAACTACAAAGAGAAAATACCGGAATACTTGCAGTGACATCTGCAAAGTCAAAATTACAAGCTTCAACAAATATTATATTGCACAAACAGAAAAGAAATAAACCAAAATAATCTGCACACTGATAAACTTTACAAATTATCGATAATTGCCTAATATTCTATTAATCCTGCTACCTTCTAAATATTCATTCTTATTAGTCAGTTCTACAACTATTAGTAGGTTATACATTGATCTCCTCTCCAGCAATGCCGTAGCTCCACCCACCAGCTGTTCTAAGGGTTTCTGTCCTGACCCGATACTTTGTAGGGGTACCTAAATAGACTGATAGAGTAGTTTAGTATAACGAAGTGAGATTATTCAAAGGTAGTTCGTTCGTACTGGATATTATTTGCAGGAGGTTGTTATAATGATGCATTTGCTCTATATTGTCTCCTGTCACATGTTGGGATTAAAACAGCAGAATACGGTGTAAAATCACTTTAAATTCAATAAAAATAAAATAACATGTAAATTTTCGCTGTAAATAAATGAATGCGCAAATGTACACACAAACGTGCAAGAAACATTCAGTTGGATTATATTGAATGAGTGAATAGCATATGGAAGAGTGGGTAAGCAAAGTAAGAGGCGGTAATACCGTAAGAACTCTATTCGTAAAGACTAGACAAGAATAAATACAGTCACAAACTAGATATATTCTCTTGGCTTGCTTATCAGGTACAACTATTTGTTTATACAGGCAACCTTTCAATATCGGGTGCATTAACAATTCATGCTAATGAAACATTCAAACCACTATTGGCGTTACAATCACTGTAAAACATTTTTTTTTGTTAGTGTTTTATGAAATGTTTTATAATTATACATAAATACGCTGTACGAAAACGTACCCGTTATTGCAAGGTTGCCTGTATAAATAAATAGTTGTACCTGACTCGCAAGTCCAGAGCATTTATTTAACAATAATCTCTGCGAGTGTAAACATTATTAGTAACTAAACTTATGTTCGAAGGGGGTCCAATTAGATAGGCGAGGCCTGTCTCTAGATCTTACCGTCAGCTCCTATATACTGTCATCTTGAGAAAGGTTACAACCACCTCTAAGGTGCTTCTCTGCACGCTCGTTGCAGTCAAAACCTGACTGTCCAGAGACCCATTATACAGGGAACCCTTTATTTCTGGTTACATTTGGAGTATGGGTTCTTTGCACCTGACAATACAGGTGCGCCTGACAATACATTTGGACCGACTTTCAAACTGGACTTTCCCAAGGCAAATCCGTCCGTGTAAACGTGGGACCATCCAGTGGCATGGTAGTTTTTAGTCAGCATTTATAATTTATATGACCATCAGTCACTGCGGTTTTATGTTGGATGACGCTGGGTAGAACCAGATTCACAGTGAATATAAGGAGCTCCCGAATGATTTGAGGGGAAGGTAAAGCCTATCCCTCACCCTAAATGATAAGCTTCTCCGGGAGAACCAGGTCTGTACTGGTTTATTTTGAATATTAAGACGGACATTGGCAATGCGCTACGTTTTTCAAAAGTTCTCGACCCTATAAAATTTCAATATTAACTAGATATGTAAATATAAAACATAAAAAATATTTATATTACAGTAGGTAATTAAATCGTACAACAACTAAGACAAACGCTGAATTTATATTACCGTATAAACAATAAAAACATACGAAAAACATGAATGAATACATGACATGAACTGTTGAAAACCTAAAACGTCACACAGGTGTTTGTGGTTGTAAGTAGAAACCGTGCTATGAGAACCTTTCTTTGTATGGTGCGGCAAAAACAGGGAACATGCAACAGGCTGTCACATTTTACACACTTCATGCTGCATTTTTTTGAGCAAAGGCGGCAGTAAAGTTGCTTATTTATGCGAGCTACCTCGTCATGTAATGTTCTACTCCATCAAAACGTACATCAATTTTCTTGCTGGCCTTACCTCTCGCAGAAACTACTCGCTTATTAGATTCCAAAACGGAATCCTCCGAAACCCCAAATGGTCAAATTTTCCCCCATCTTTACTGTATATTTGGCAAACATTTTTCTCTGCCAAATCTAGCATATGAGCTATCAATGGGAAATACCACTTCTTTCCTCTGATTGATGTGCGGTACAAAGAAATATTTTGATCCGCTCGGTAAAATCCACCCATTCCATGGTTGTAAGCTTGATATAGCTTTGGCTGGGATACAGTAATCTTCTTCATTTCCCTGCGAGAAAATCGGATTACTGACTTCAGTGGGTTTACCGTATCCAACAGTTTGTGGCAGTTGTTACCACGTTATTGTCATGCTATCGGACGGAAGGTGAACGAGAGTTGGGCAATCTTCTGCTGCTCAATCAGCATTTGTGATGTCATCATTAGCATTGACAGGGGGTAATGCTAAGATATCAAAGCTATCAATGTTGTCATTATCATCATTTTCCTCAAGCAGTTGTATCAGCTCATGCAGAGACAATGTTTTCTAAAGGGGCAAAAAAAATGTTATTGGATTATCCTGACGTCCTCATTAGAGGATACATAACATAGTATGGAAATAATTTAGTCTGGAGGCAAGAAATCTAACTGATTTATAACCAAACATGTAACTCCATATTTCAACATTTGCGTCAAAGCCTTTTTTGAAAAATTTAAACGTTATTGTGTCTACAATACTTACCCTTCAACAACAAATTTATACACAAAAAATACACTGTTGGCACATTAGTAACCTTTACTGTAAGTAACCACACGCGACAAAATAACTTCAAATATGGCCGCTAGATGTCTTAAGAGGCGCTCACATCGCGCATCCTCTCATGAAGACGTCTGGAAAATCTGGGTTGCACCAAAACATTATAAAAACGATTTTTTTTATTTTGTTTACAAACCTTTTTATTTAATTTAGAATAACTTTAAGTTGAAATGATTACAAAATTAGGCTTAACAAATATCAGTTGACGTACATTCAGTTGTAGTGGAGGCAAATGTTCTCTTCTAAAGTTCGCTACCTACTGACTTAACTATGGTGCGAAGGCGCTACAGTTCACATAACCTGCATCAACAAAATTAAACATGGGTCATCTTAATAGTAGCTGAATCTACAATACTTACTTATATAACTTATATATATATATACATATCGCATGTTTCCAATCAGTGCCTGCCAGTCAGCCTGACAAGAGTAACAATGTTGCCTTGTTCAGTGTTATTCTGACACAAATATGTAGAGGGCGCAGCAAGAGAGATTCTGAGGAAGTGAAGCATCTATTCTAATAGAAAAAATTATCCTTTCAAAATTTAAAGAATTTATAAAAATAAATAAATATTAGTTAACATGTAAATATTATTAATAATATTAGTATCATTTATGCCGGCTAAAACCGTACAACAATCAAGAATAAACCTCATTTATATAGCCATGGTTACGTAAAGCCATTTATCATTATATTTTGTTGGAATAAGAACAAAGAATTAGAAACTTAAAAACGTTTGGAAACGTTGTGAGTATTTGTTAACTTAATTAGCGTAAATGTTAACTTAACAACAAAATACATTCCTATCCTACCCCCTGTGTGTATCTAGTACGAATACCCATGGTGGAAGTAAGGGTAGGATATCTGTGATTATCGACACGTACAATTGATAAGGACAGCCTAGCTAGAACCTTATGTAGGTCTATGTTTCGGGTAAATCTTTGAATGTTCCCACCTTATCACCGGAAATGTAGCTGGAGTTTTGATCAATAAACCTATATAACGCATTTTGTTTCAGTTTTTAAAGTAAGGTTGAAAACTGTTTTGCTCTAGTTTTAGTTTAGTAATTGGAGGAATTTAAGCTATTTAACATCCATTAGCAAAAGCCTTTGTATCGAAGCTCTTTAGTTTAGATATTAATCCTAAAGTAAAATATTTTACAGATAATGCTCATACAAACATAGATCCTAATTAGATGGCTTGGTACTTTTTTAAGAATATTTAAAAGTATTTTATATTTTCCTTTAAATTTATTTTTTTAGTAAAATTTGTGGTGAATTTTGAACACTTTTTTACCAATACAGATTTTATCAAGAAGATTATTTTCTAGCATAAAAAGTAGTTAAATTTAGAACGCCATAATTTGTGACTTTTAGTTTGGTAGTTATGTTTCAGGGCGATAGAAACTGCCTGTTTCATATTTAGAACATTTTTTGCTGCTATTTCTTGGTTTTCAATATCGAGCTCACGAATCATTTCCCATACTGTACCATCGCTTTTCACGTCCCTACAATTGACGCTTCATTGTCTCTTACCAATCAACATTTGTCTACCAGCATTTACAACTAGACTATAGTTTTGTTTAAGAATTAATCCAGAGTTTCCATAAAGCATTTATCATTTCCCTTTCACCAAATATTCTTCTCGCTACATACTTCTCAACAAATATTCCTTACAGGTCTCTTTATACACGTTTTTACAAATACTTATTTTGTCTCATATTCTGGAATGAGTGCCTCTGCCCCAGTACATTTTCTTAATATGAAATAGACTTTCTCTGTCTGTATTTACCGCTTCTTCCTTCTCTCCCCTCTTTTTTCAACGCCCTTAATGTTTCTTTCTCTTTCCTCAATTTCTCGCTTTCTCTCCAATGCTTACTTTGTATCCCTGTCTCTGTATTTCCGACTAATGTTTTTGTCTGCCAGCCCCCTTCTCTCTCTCTCACTCTCTCTCTCTCTCTCTCTCTCTCTCTCTCTCTCTCTCTCTCTCTCTCTCTCTGTCTGTCTCACTTTCATTCGAATATCGGTGTTTAATTATATCTTCATCATCAGGATGAAGCGAAATATTTGTGCAATATTGTCTGTTGTGCGGTGTTTGTTGTGTAACAGCAGAATATAATTTAACAACACTTTCAATTCAATAAAATAAAATAAACGACGTGGAAATATTGTTGTAAATAAATAAATGTGCACAGGAAGACAAATATTTACCTTGATTAGTTGGAATACCTGAAGAGCATGTGGAGCTCTGCGTCAGGAAAGTGAAACAAGGATTTTGTTGTGAGGACTTTATCATTGTATTGAAGGGATACAAGTGCTGAAGATGCCCAGATGATTAATCGTAGCTTTATAGTATAGACAGAAAAGACAGGTGGAGGAATCTGCGAAGTTCAATGAATGTAAGGATCGTTTTATAAGGCTTAATGAAGCTGGATAGCGTAAAGGGAGACTTTGTTGAAAACGTTTATAACCAGCTTAAGCGTGCTTGTCTGCTTAATCCATTATAAAACAATCTCTTTTTTGTGTAAAAGTTGGAATATGTTCTCCTTGCACCTTGCGACGGCATCACCTTTCTGAGGTATTAGAGAGTAAATAGCCTGGAACGCTAAAGTAGAAAGAAAGACCAATTTCTTTGTATCGGTAAAAGTTGAAAGCCTTTCTGATGCATGACAAATGGCAGAAACTTCGCTTTTAAAGTAGTAAGCCTTCTGGGAACAAGACTTCGACGAAGGTTTTACAGAATAAAGCTCTGCTGCTCTCTGCCGCGATAGATCCGTCCTTGTAAATGTGTTTCCATTCCACGTCAGGGTAGTTGTTAGACAGTATTTCTAATATAGTTGAAGTAAAGAGACAGTGCAGTGTTCTGCCAACGTACAACTAAACATACACTACATTTACATTACCATGGTTTACTAAAGACATATTGAGTCATATTTTGTTAGACTAAAAGCAAAAATAAGAAGCATAAAATCATTTGGAGTCTTAGTAAGTTTTAATCAAATTAATTACCAGTATTTTAGTTATAACAAAATACATCCCAGACTCCTAGAGCAATCACAAATAAACCATTAGGAAAGTCAGGTAGCCTAAAGACTACTAGGTATACTTGATGTCGATATTTACTACCTTATGTAGGCATAAGCTTTGGTTAAACGTTACGTTTCCTAGGTTTCCACATTCTTGATGGAAATGTACATATTGTACATATTATTATACATAAAACACATAGCAGCATTAAATTATTACAACTAAATAAATGTCACAGCAAATTACTGAAGAATTAGTAGATGTCGTGTATTTTTTACCATTGGTCAAAGTATTTGAATCGGTTTACTTTATCTAGCTCACTTTATTATATGTACAAATGGCAATTGGTGGGGGGTATTGATATCCGTTTAGTAGTTAGTATTTTTCTTGGTAATGTCAGCTTTAAAGCTTTCTTTTCTGATACTTCTTTAGGTGTGAGGATAGAGGAACCTAATTACAGATAGAAATCGTAATTTCCCTAATACGCACCATTCTGAATCCAAATCAGTTCGGTTTCGCAGATTCTCTTGTCATTTACTTGAAGGGCGAATATAAAAGATTAAATGCAAAAGTAAATGCTTAAATAGGTTGGTTATTCTCTATATAAGGCTAGTTTAAAACTGGTATTCGTTGGATATGAGAAAGAAATTGTTATACATTTTGTTTATTTTTTAGTCCTAAAATACATGATTTCAAAGCTAATACTCTGCCCCTCATTCTATGGTTCCTCCATTGCTTTATGTTTTATATTCAAACACTTTACTTTTCGATTTAAAAGCTATCCGAATTTCGGAGGATTTAAAATGAACTTTCTGTATGGTAGGAGTTATTCTTTTAAAATTACCTCATATTAGTTATATTTAATATTTACATTTTAATTCAGTATAATTTCGTTTGATATCTTGATACCTCGTAATGTCAAGTTAAATGAAAAATAATAATTTGTGTCTATGCGTGTGTTAAGAATGGCAGAACTGATATTGTATAACTAGTAAAACTCTAACTTTAATACAAGGTTTTCTTATCTTGTTCCAGTCACGTGCTGCTTCGGTACAAAAAAGAGGAAGGAAAGGAAGGTAATTACTTTTAGGCTTTTTTAACTTTACCTTGAAATAAAGTAATTTAGTAGTTTTATTAAAATCCACTAATTTAATTAAATAGTTTTATGGCTTGATCCTAACCCTTATATTTCTTCAGTTTCCAATATTTGCTGGGTTTATGCTAAATATTGGGATCCTCATCCTATGCGTGTTCTTTTGATAATATTTAAATATTATAGCGTCAAATTAAGGCTGCCAGTTTTAGAATTTTTATTTTGTGGTTCATGTAGGTCTCCCCCTTTAATTCTACTACTACCGTATTATATTTCAAGGGGAAAATACACGAAGTTTAATGATCTATAGATCCAAAGTATTAAAGTTACTGTATAAATAATATGATAATTAGGACATTGGTTTTAAACCATTAGTACACTCATGCCTTAAATAAGAAGTCTTCCGCAAGGTTTAAACTCGCGCATCTTGTCACAGTGCTTACACTACAAGAAACCGACACTGTTCTGTTATGTCGAGCATTTCTTTATGATAAATGTAAATAACTGGACATTTAAAATGAGTAAAAACCATCTATCAGAACGTTCCCTTCAAGTTCTGTATGTTTTTTAGTAATTTTAGTTTTATTAATCACTGAAACAACAGTTTATGACCATGCGAATATTAAATTTACTAAATTTGTGAAATCTTACTGAGACAGAACGTTTTCGATCGCTATGTGGCGATCTTCAGCAGTGTCTTCTGCTTGGAGATATTAGGTCAAGTGGTGACGGTTTTAAAGGTAGGTTTTCGATAGTATCAAATAGTATGTGTTATTTGTATTGTGTTTGTTTGTTTAATATGTTTGTACTTTGTGTTTTTGTGTGTCTGTTCGGGTAGCCTGGATAGTCATAAACTATTGTTTAAATGATTTATAAGTTTCACCAAACGTAATGGACTACAGAATTAAATTTTAATTTTTAACATTAAATTTATTACAAGAGCCAAACCAGCCATTAAAAGTCGACCTGTGTTTTTGTTGGTATATGATTCTACGCTCTACGAACATGTCTTTAAACACTATGAACAATAAGAACTTTTACTATGATATAGCAACAAATTATTTTTTTTTAATTCAGCAACATTGTACATAGTAAATATATATATATATATATATATATATATATATATATATATATATATCACAATATGCATGTCTGCAAGTTTTATTTTTACCTGACAGTTTGATATCGTATTTTTATTGTTTTTAAATATCGTATTATGTGACAAGATTTATTCAAATTTCTAACGTTTACAGACGTTTTCGATGAAGGCATGCTATTTGTCAAGCGCATACCCGAGAATAAAGTTCGTTCCTATTCCCGAGGTGATTCCTGAGGACGATAAGGAAAAAGAGGATGCGGAAATAGTTTATAAAAAAGCTGCAATATTTTCTACAATTGATTCTGCACTATTTTCGCTAAAGATTGATGTCCCTGCGTTCTACAGGACTCATTCGTTTTGTAAGTGACTTTTTATTGGTTCCTTTCGTTTTATATAAAATGGAAGTTCTATTCTAAGTTACTTGAGTTAGAACTTATATCTGCTCAGGTACAAATGCCAGTGTTCCAGTCAGCAACAATATGTAAATTATACCCCCCCTCTTCCTCTCTCTCTCTCTCTCTCTCTCTCTCTATATATATATATATATATATATATATATATATATATATATGGGGAAATTTTACACGAAATTCTATAGGTTAGGAAAAATGTTTGTAAAATATTTGAACTGTAAGAGATTGTAGCAAACTGTCCCTGTCTATCAACGGGCAATCAGTAGTAGAACTTTCGGCAAAAAAGGGTTACTTAACGCACTTGGTATACCATAAATAATAATATACTTCGAAAGCCTACATAGTAGGGATAGGAAACTCGATCACTGGAGAGGAGAGTTAATTTCGGCATTGAGAGACCTTGCGATTTATGGAGAAAAATCTCTACAAATGCATAAAAAGCAAGTCCAACACCTGCAGCTTGAGAAATTTTCAGAATTTCCTACCGAAGCCAAAGATAAAGCGAAGCAGGATTCGTTCTGATAAGATAGAAGAACAATTAGCGGCATAAGGTAGCCAATACAATTTGAAGAGGATGAAACCCGTATAGAAACTATCCAAAGGAAACACGAGTTAGTTAAACTCCAGGACTCGGGGGGGGGGGGGTCAGTTTTTTTTGGGAACAAGTTCTAAACTAAAATAAAAAAAAGTAAACTCGCTAAATAAAAGTAGTAAGTAAGGGGGATAATCAAGTAGTCAGGGGTATTAAAGGGGAAATAGAGCTTACGTACTGAATAGAAGCATTTCTAGAATAAGAGAGTGAAGTAAAATAAAAGAAACGTTAGTAAGTGGCTGGGGGATCAAGTGAAGTGAAACAAGAAACCATGCTAGAGATAATTCGTTAACAACTAAAACTATTAATTTTATCTAAAACTCAAAACCAAATCTTTAATGTAAAAATTATTGAGATTTATAAACTTTTCATTAATATCTTTAGGAAATAATTAATTTCAAATATAAACTTTATCAAACCAAGTGCAGTAACCTATGCACGTCTTAAGATAATTAAGTGAAATTGTATAAGATTTTATTAGTAGAAAGAGTAATTATATGTTGATTGATGCATGTCGACAAATTAGAGCTGGACAAGTTAATTTATGTATAACTACCTGTAAATGTTACAACTTTGTACTAAAAATTAAAGTAAATGTGTCATATTAAAGAAAAAGTAGCTATGTATAAATTAGATTACCTTAGAGTCAAATATCCTGTAGTAGCAAACATCTTAAGTAAACTTCAATACTCCTGTAATCATTTCTATACAGCATTTCCAATATATATATATATATATATATATATATATATATATATATATAGATAGATAGATAGATAGATAGATAGATATATCAGAATCACAATATTAGGTGGCGAAATAGAAATCGAATTTCCTTGCGATTTTTCATTTCCTTCTCTATACAGTATATGATGATGAACTATAATTTTTGTTTGGTTACTGTTTATATGATTTCTTTTATTTAGTTTCTAATTTATGAAGCTGATGGTGGTCTATAACTTATCATTCTATCCATCTCTTGTAATGCTTCATTATTGCAAGGACCCTTTCTCTTATAATTGCATATACATCCTATGTATTGAATTTCTAGCTATGGGATTGTTACCTCAATGCCTAAGTGCTGGATTTCAAACACGTAGTCATTCAGTTTAAACGCGTCCAAGACATCAACTTTTACAAATATAATTAATAAGTAAATACTTGAAAAAACTGTATTAACATCAATTGCCATCCACTACCGGTTGAAAAAAATTATTTCATTGGGTGAATAAAAAAGTATTTTTAATAAAAAGACAGTCTTCATCATGGGCGAGTATCTCTGATGAATTCGTGTAAACTTATTAGTTCAGTGAATAGTCTAAGCTATAACTAATCTATCTGAACTGGTTTAAATATAGTGTTAGTAAATAGTTATAATTTTAACCGTATTCTTGAAGTGTACATGTTATATTAGCTATACTCACTGACGATGACTTTGCCATCTTAACTCACTGAAGAATTAATTATTGTGTGTTTGTGTTCGTTAGTATAGGATCGTCTTATCCGAACTTCCCTTAACCGCTACCCGGGTTAAATAGGCCAGATAGGGCTGTTCCGTGATTTTAACTCCAACACGTTAAACGAGGGGGAGGAACGGGAGGTAGTTTTGTTAGAAAATATAACTACTGTAATATTTTACAGTAAAAAGGTTTTATTCGGTTTCACCTGAAGAAATAAACTTTAGGATACTCATGGCTCATCCGAAAAGGTTTCGCCCTCATTATGTCGGATAAGCGTTAGTTACACCTGATTAGACCATAGCGTACTTTTACAGCGCGAGACAATTTGCAACCATTGTAAGAACTTGAGGAGCATTTGGCATTAACATAAACATATGATGATAGTGTTATAATATATATTGTACGCGAGAAGAGTGTTGTAAAGTGTAAGGAAATGGAGATCCTGTTTATTGAAACATTTTAGGATGACAATCAGGAGCGTAGCCAGGGCAATGGTTTGGAGGGGGGCACAACCCGAAGGGTCAGGTGGTGGAATTCCCCTGAGGAAAATTTGAATATCTTTATCTCTAGAAATCATATATATTGTTATTTTGGCACCTAAAATGACAGAATTGTTGGGTTATCGGGAAGCTGTTTTGTTAAAACGTGCGCTGTTTTATATGTTAATTTTGTTTGCTAATATTATTAGGTTTGGGGTGCACTTGCTCCCCTGGTTACGCTACTGATGACAATTACTTGTTGCAGCTTATTCTCAATTACTAAAAAAGGTTTAGCTTTTTGCATAAACTTTTAAAAAATATACTTCTATACGAGCATTTAAAACCGTTACATAGATAAGCATTAAAAAGCTGTTGATCCGCATTTAAATTTAGTTTTAATATTTATTTTCTAGTAACATAATGCTGAAATGAATGTCTACCCACTTATATATTCTTAGTCTCGACCAATCTTCGAAATTACCCCTTTCGACACAACCTTTTCTAAATCTCTTGAAGAACAGGGTCATTTCAGGTGAGCAACGAACAGAATTACTTATTAAAATAAAACAATACATTAAATTGTATGTTAGTCTACTGGATAACTTTTGACTCTTAGGAAATTAAATTAATAACTAAGCTACTAAAACAATACATTAAATTGTATGTTAGTCATTTAAAAATTACTTTTTGTTTTGATTTCTAAATCAATATACTATAACGTACCTTCACTTATATTTGTCTACAGGATAATTTTGACTCTTAGGAAATTAAATTAATATCTCAGCTACTTGCTTTTATAATAACAGATTCATTTTATCCTGAGATATAAACTCTAATATTTGCCGATAGGCAACAAGACTCTTATTTGACTATTAATTATTTAACAATTCTAAATTTACATTCTTTTAGCTATCTAAGGGCGTGTATAAGTTACTGCACTTGTGGTTTTATAGATTTTTTTATATTTCAATTAATTATGACTTTTTAAGGAATTTCTAAAAGTTCAAATGTTCTTAAATGTTTTGGTTTTAAAGAGTTGGCTTTATATTGAAAATAAATTATTAATTAGTACTTGCGTGGTTCCTTGTTTCACTTCACTTGACACAAATTCACTTATTAATATTTTCTATCAATTTCACTTTTCTTAATCTCTCGAAATGATTTTATGCCGTAACTGACTTTATTAATCACTCCCTTATTAATTCCACTTACTATTCAGTTATCTGCCTTATTCAATGTCTCGTACTGCTTTCTTATCTCCCTCACTTAATATAACTCATTACATAAGAATCTCCCTTATTTTAATCTCACTTGTCACCCTTTATTCTCCCTCTTTTACTTCACTTTCTATTTAGTAATCTCCCTTATTATTCTCCCTTACTTTAAATTGCCACTTTACATTGTTTGAATTTGATATTTCTTACTAAAACTGAACATTACTTCTCCCTCGAGTCCTGCATTATGACTCCTCGAGTCCTACCACATGACCTTTTCCAGTACCAAAATTTTGACTGCCTTGAGTCCTGAAAATTGACTGTTTTCTTGGATCGTATCCGTATGGGTTTCATCCCCTCTTCAAATTTGATTGGCTCCCTTATGGCGCTCAAACTGTGACTAGCCTATGAAATTTTGACGCTTCCCTCACTTTCTTTTGGGCTTCGTGGGAATTTGTTGAGCTTTCCCACAGCTGCATGTGTTTTTCTGTATTCTCAGGGATTCCTAGACATAAATCTCCCTGGTCCGTGGATGTCTATTCAAAGCTTCTCTCCCATGAACGAGGCACGTCCTGGTTTACTTACAATGAACCCCTATCGAATTATTTCTATTTATGACTTGCAGGTGTGTGCAGTAACTTATTTCTGCCGATAGATCTGACAATAGACTAGCGCTAGGTATATCCCACAAGTTCAAATATTTTACTAACAGTTTTCTTAACCTAATGAATTTCGTTATAAAGACCCCGATTAAAATTTTTGACCAATTTTCAATTTATCAAAATGTTTTGTATCTAAATCCCAAATGTTTTATGTTTTATTTATTTACTTCTCTATTGAAATGATAATTTATTTAATCAATTATTTACTTATATAATTTCATTAGCTACTGATCCTAAACCTATGATTGAAATCAATATTGTTATTACAAACTAATCTAAACCGAGATACAAACATACTTCTATAACATAATACATAATATGGTGAAATATATAATTCGACTGCCCATTTCATATGAAAATACAACCCTTACTTGCATCTTACTGTTTCTTGTACATCATAATCTTGTTATTTAATTTAATCCTTACATCATAATATTGTTACAATTGATCTAATGTAACTGCAATACAATCTTCTAATTAATAAATCTCTGTTATTATTATAGCATGTTACTGAAGAACAATTGTTGTAAAACTGCCTTAGCTTTAACTATCATTACGCAGTTACAATTATTTTACAAATAAATGATATCCAATAAAATGTTTTTTTTTTCAGACTCTGATTCACTGTAGCCAAACATAGCCAATAGTTCAAAATTTAACTACATTTACAAAAGCAATCATTACATATTTATCTAACCTAACATACAATTACTAAGCCTACTTGTCTAAGGGTAGTTAATAACCCTTTTGACCCAAGTCTTTTTACTTTCACTTTTGTTTTGGCTTATGACTGTCCCTTTTCAACATTTACGTTTCTATCATCGCAATAAGTTCACTGCCTATAATTTGTCCACATTGAAAGGAAAAGGCTTCATCTTTTTCTACCCGAGCCTCTCAGTGTAATGTTTACGTTTTGGGTCCTTTACTCTCAGGCTACTTTCACTTCATTCTATCGTTGTAACAAAATATATATATATTTTTTTATACTTTACTTCTTAAATTTATATTTAATTATAACTAACATATTTCTTAAGTAATCGACAATTAAATACCCCTCTTAATTTTTGGGTTTGTATCGCGACCAATTGATAACTAGATGTACCAAATCGGGCTTTAATCTGATACTTTTATCACTTTTACGTGACATGATGTACTTGTATATCCATTCGGGAGCTTCTATGTCCTTTGGTTGGAATCTGTTTACTTTCTCATAAAATGTTCAACTAATGCATATTTATCCGGAGGTCTTCGCAATTTTGTAGCAGTGAACAAACGTGGTGGCACTTCAACTCTTACACCCATCCTTTTACGGATTTCTGCAATTTCACTGCCATGCATGTTCACTGAAGTAGAATACAAAGAGTGAAAGGATGTGAAAATGCAGCTAGGAAGACCATTGGCATTGGAAAGTACCAGCAAGAATATATCGTATGATAGGTCACCCCATATGTTGAAAATTTTGTGAATGGAGGAAGGCCCAGCAGCAGAGGAGGGGTAGCCAGAAAGGGAAGCTGAAGACAAAGAAGGCTGTTTTTGGGCGGTATGAGTAGTTAACCCGGACAGTCGTTTAGAACTCCGCTTTTGAAATAAAATATAGAACGATCATTAGGTCTGAATTCGTTTGTAGGGGTAGCCTAATATGTGAGTTTCCCAACCCATTCAGGGGGGTGTAAATGTAGCAGGCCTCCACGTGGTGCACCCTGGGTAACGCTAAATCTGCTACGACGAATCTCTGCCAAATCCTTCTAGAGATGACCAAATCGATAGTATCAAGCAGCCATCGCAAGGCCAGCCCTTCTCAGGGCTTGAACGACGGGCTCCGCGTACTATTCTGGAACGCCGGTGGCCTTAATAACACAAAGTTCACAGAGTTCAAGACTCTCATTCATAAACTGGACGCAGATGTTTTCATTGTAGTTGAAGCTGGAGCCTCAACAGACTCTCCAGATTTTTTCACACTATGAATTTTACCAATTTTATTTTACCTAGGTCTAGACAAGTGGCCTCAGGGATTGTTGTCGGTGTAAATAACAACGCAGCATGCAAATTTGAGGTGCTTCACAAGATGTGCGAAACCGACAAACATGAAGCCGTACTTATAGAAGTCTGGATAAACGGACACTACTACAAAATCATTGGTGTTTATAACCCACCAACTAACAACTTAAATACAAGTCTCATAGAAATGTCATCCCGACACCGCAACTCCATTATACTAGGGGACTTCAATGCGCACTCCCCCCGATGGAACTACTCTGACCGCAATGCACCTGGCCACGCTATGGAGAATTTTATTGACAAAACACAACTGATCTATCTACAATCAGAACCCACCTTTCTATCATTTGGTGGAAGCACCAGTACACCTGACATGTGCCTGGTACATACAAACCTGATAAGCAGATCTGACCTGAAACTGAGAGATGCTGTTGAGGGATGTGGTCATAGAGCCTTGTTCTTACAGGTGCGACCAAAAAATAATAATGCAAAAAAACTACGTCTTACACGCTGGAATTTCAAAAGGGCAGACTGGACAGCTTTTGAACAAACATCAAATCAGCTTCTCACTCCTAGCATCATAAATGACAACCCTGACCAGTCCGTAGCGGCTTTTGAGAAGAACATTTTAGAGACCGCCAAAAAATGCATACCCAGAGGGTACGTCAATAAATATAAGCCTTTTTGGAATGAAAATCTGACAAAACTACAAAGGGAACGTAATAAAGCCAGGAAAAGGGCAGAGACTACCAACAACCTCGAAGAATGTATCCAACTCAGAAAAAAACAAGCCCAACTCAGGAGGGAGATCATCCAATCGAAAAGAAGCACATACCGTAATTTTGTTGCCAAACTAGATTTTAGAAAGGACGGCTCGAAAGCTCACAATTTTATTTCAAGCCTCAATAACGACAAACGTAATTTCACATGGGAACCAATCATTTTCAATGGAAGGACGCTCACCAGCCCAAAAGACGTTGTACAAGCACTCTGCAAGCACTATGCTGCTGTCAGCACCCTTGACATAAGAGCCAATGACCGTAAATACATCAAACAGCAATCAGTGGGCCCTCTCAAAGCCGAGCCGACATCTGAAATGGTCAACCCTTTCCTAACGCATGAACTGGAAGCAGCCATTCGCACACTAAAAAATGGAAAAGCAGCGGGACCGGACCGAATATTTCCCGAATTTATAAAACACCTTGGTGTAACAGCAAAGCAGTGCCTCCTCAAGCTCATAAACTTGACATGGATGAAATGGGTCCCTTACCAATGGAAAAGAGCTGAAATTATCTCCATCCGTAAGAAAGGCAAACTCCGTAACAACCTCGAGAGCTTCCGGCCGATATCGCTGACCAGTGTCTGCTCAAAGATGGCTGAAAAGATGATTGAGCTAAGACTGAGAAACTTCATAGAAATGAAAGGAGCAATAAGCGAAGCCCAAAACCGCTCTACGGTGGACCAAGTGGTGAAGTTCACTCAAGATGTGAAGGATGGTTTCCACAGAAGGCAGTCCACTCTGGCCGTACTAATTGATTTTAAAGCTGCATATGATAAAGTGTGGAAGCAATTGCTACTATCAAAATTAGCGAAACTGGGGGTGGTAAACAATATGATGAAGTGGATAAAAAATTTCCTAACCCAGCGCCTGATAAGGACGAGGTTCATGAGTGCTGTCTCCAATTTTAAAGTCCAAAAACAAGGTTTACCTCAGGGAGCCGTGCTCAGTTGTCTTCTCTTCAACACAATGATTAATGACCTCACCGCCGCCATCGAAAAGACACCTGGCACATCATACCTGCTGTATGCTGATGACATCATTGTGTGGAATACTACTAATAAGACTGACCACCTTGAAGGAACTATGAACCTAGTATTGGAAAACATTTGGCTATGGGCCGACTGCAATAAAATGACAGTTAATCCTGAGAAAACAATTTTTCAGTTTTTCTCTCTCTCCACCAAGCCCCCAACCATTGAGCTCAAATATAAAAAGAGTTGCCTACCAGAGTCTAAATTGTCCAAATACTTAGGTGTTAATCGGGACACTAGACTCTTATGGAAAAGTTACATACAAGAGGTTGCGGAGCGCGCTAGCAAGCGAACAAATTTGTTAAAAAGACTAACTGGTACAAAGTGGGGTTGCACGCAGGACGTTCTTGCCACTGCTTATAAGACCTATGTCAGACCCTCCATGGAATACGCTTCAGACGTCACTGGCCAGTCAACCAAATCTGCGAAAGTTAGATAAAATACAGAACAGTGCCCTCAGAATCATCACCGGCGCAGCTTTCTCAACGCCCACTTGTGCGATGGAAATGCAAACCTGCATAGAACCATTGCAAAAAAGGCGCAAAAAACTAACGCTTAAATTTTGGGAACGCTCAAGAAGAGTAAATCACCGATACTGGACTAACTATAGAAAGGCTGCACAGAGACTAAAAACCCAGCTAAGCCCACTACAACACGCTGAAGAACTTAGAAGAAGGTATAGCATCGGTGAATCAAACCCAACCCCGCTCAAAACTTTCAACAAGCCGACTATTGCCATGCCTCTCAAAAGTTTGTCATTACTAAACTTTAAAACCCCCAAGCATCTTGCACTCCCAGAAGAACTAAAGATTTCTGCCCTTGAGACAATCCACACTTTATATCCTGAACCAGACTGGCTGCACATCTACACTGATGGATCTAAACTCAATCCTACTGGAGCTGGGGCTGGAGCTTTCTCCAAGCTATTTGAAATCAGCCAGGGCGTTGGGGCAAACACAAGTAATTTTGATGGGGAAGTAACGGCAGTGCGACTGGCCGCAGAGGCTCTTGCTGCGCATCACCCAGCAACGAACCACCAACGAGCTGTTTTCTTTATAGACTCCCAAGCCGCCATAATTGCAATAGCCGACAACTCTTCAACAGACTGTTCGAACATATTCCACTGCCGAGAAGCAATCTCACATCTTTTGCAAAATGAATGGTCAATTAGCCTTCAGTGGATCCCAAGTCACGTTGGCATCACAGGTAACGAAAGAGCAGACGACCTTGCAAAAAATGGAACGCAGATGCAACAACCATATGCAGAAACCAGCCTCACCTCTGCCAAACACCTTATTGATGTAATCCTTAAACGCTCAATTAAAAAAGATCATGAGGAAGCCAGCAGGGGGAAACAGTGGGCATCACTTAGCAGTCGCGGTCCTTTGGTGCCCACAAGCGATAGAGCAACTGCCGTGGCTGACTTTCGACTTCTGACAGGACACGACTATCTCCAGGCCCACCTCTACCGTTTTGGCCTAGCGGAATCCGATACGTGTCCGCTCTGTCTCAATGGTGTCATGAATGGGGACCACATTTCAACCTGTCCTGAACTGGACGACCAGCTGTCCAGAACCGGTCGTTACTGGGAGGCTCGACGCCGAATGGTTCAACAGCCAAGGGCGAGCATTGGATAAAGTAAAGTAAGTAAAGTAAAGTCCAACCCTTTCAGGGATTTTACACTCTAAATGTTGTCTTTTTAAAAGAACTTGGGTTGTGTTTTCTATGTATTGAAGTTGGTAAAAAAAGGGGAAATTTGTGAAATTTGTATTTCAGATGTAGAAGCAGAAAGGTGACTAATTTTCAATTTACCAAGATTGAGTTTTAATTTTTTAAATTGTTGGGTCAAGAAAATCCTAAAGAAATCCAAATTCTAAAATTTAAGCTTAAAGTCGGAAATGAATTGACATAGATAAAAAAAAGTATAAAGACAGTAAAATCTATAACTTGTAATAAATTCGAACTTTTGAATTTTAAAAACTAAATTTGCGGTAACACGCAAAACAGTGAAGAAATAATGGAGGCAGAAGAGCGATAACCAACTCAAAATAATACAGAGGGAAGGACTCAATCGGATCACAAAGTAGATCGGCCAAAACAAACTTCGGAAGTCTGTTCCAAACTAGTAACAAGATTTACAAGGATTCTGGAACCTGCTGGAGTTATAAAAGGTTAGAGCTTTCTTATTTTTTTCCAATAAGTATAAAGTTTAATTATTTGAGTTTAAAATGAAAAATAAACAAATTTCTGTTGACGTCAGTTTTCATTAAAACATGTTTTTGAGTATAGTGGATTTATCTTGTTAGAACGAATAAAACCTGAGCTAAATGGGACGTCATACTAGTTTACGTCATAAAACCAAGATGGCGGTGTTAAACTTGTCAGATGTAAACAAACGTTTAGAAATAGTCAAAATTTGAAATAATCACTTCAACCTTAAATAAAGATAATTTATTTTAAATGAGTACACAAATTAAAACAAGTAAAAATGTTTGTTAAATGTTGCAAATTAAGAAGTAAATAAATAAAGGGTTTTTTACAAAAATGTCAGGAATACAAGAGGAACCTTAACATATATAATTGTGCTACTTCTAGGGAACTAAACTGATGGAAATTTGTTTATATAAAATAATTATTATGTCTAGAGGGTTTTTGATTTAGAAATAAATGTGGTTATAGAAAATTTGTATCTAATTATGTTCTTGTAATTTAAAAATGAAATGATTAGTTGTTTGATAGGAATTAAGGCAGTTGTTAAATCAGTTGTAAATCCAATATATACAAAGCCAGTTAGAAATAAACAAAATTTAAGGTCATGCAGAAATGTCAGGCAACATAAATGAAATGTTTGAAATAACTTATATTTACTTTAAATAAGGGATTGAAATAAATTATATTCATGCTTAACTTAATCTGTTTTGAAAAATAAATTCACGGTTAATATTAAAGAAGACTCTTTAAAAATAGGACAAAATTATAAATAATTTTGACTGAAACTTCTGTTTAGGGTCCAGAGCCCATAAATATTATTTTAGAAGGAAATATCATTAAGGGTTTATCCTTAGATAGGAAATAGGGTTAATCATCCTTAAATTAATAACCATAGCAAACGAAATTGAATGTTATTGTAAAATCATAGAAATAAGTTATTGTTTTGGCAACATACAAAAAAGGAATAAGAAGATTTTCAGGCTAGTTATTCGATTACAAATGTGAAAATTTCTGATATAATTATGATATATAACTATTTGTAATTTTGTTATAAAATCTCGATTTATTAAATATGTGTGATTCTCTAATATTTTTTCGATTTGTTTCGAAATTATGTTATTTTTGGTTTTCTGGGTAAAATTATGTGCTTTCCAGTTGTTATTTTATGTGGAATTATGAATGTACTACTATGAATTAACTACGGTAAATTAGATAAAAGACTCATTAAAAGCTTGCGGTTTTATAGAAAAAGAGATAAATTAAATTTAGAAAATTACTAAAGAGTTTTAAAATTTTTTATTTGTACAATTTCGACAAGATCTAGAACCACTGGACATGAGTGACCTGGATCCTGTTGATGACATTGTCAATTCATTTACAAAAACTGCTGCCGGAAAGGCAAATCCTTCGCTACGAAGGAAAGCTTTGAACAAGTTCAAAAGACATCCATCGAGTTAAAAGCTGAAAAAATATAAAATCTTGCCTGCGAAAGCACGAAGAATATTTAGGCAATGTAAACGAGAATAATGGTCACAGTAAGTTGGCACTTTTACAAGAACAACAGCTCCATCTACATGGATGAAATTACGATAATTCCTTTCGTCGCACTTCCTTTCCGATGCCATTTATTTCATTAAGGTATCGGGATCGAGTTTTGACCACGGATTGTGAGGAAATTGCCAATGTGCTGACGTTATCGGCCTCAAAATACTTTTCATCTTCTGCAAACAAAGACGCTTTCCAGGTGTACAAGCGTAAACAGGAAGCCCTAACTTTCACTGTTGGATTGTCTGGAGGTTCTTGTTTGAATATCCATTTCTCTCTTGACGAACTAGAGTCAGCTCTCTCGTCAACGAAAGATTCAGCTCCAGGTCTGGATTGTATTGTACACTCCAAGATTAATCATCTTCCCCCGTTGGCAAAACAAGCTTCCCTTCGAAGCTATATTCAAAGAGCACGATTTTCCCGATGCACGGTTAAAAGCGACAATAAATCCTCATTTAAAACAAGGAACGGACAAAACTAGTCCCAGCAGTTACAGAACCATCTCTGTCTGACCAGCTGCTTATGCAAACTACTGGAGAAGATGGTCAACCCATCTGATTGTCTGGTACCTAGAAACAAACAAACTTCTTTCTAACGAACAGTGTGGTTCCAGACAAGGACGTTCAACAGTGTGTGTGTGTGTGTGTGTGTGTGTGTGTGTGTGTGTGTGTGTGTGTGTGTGTGTGTGTGTGTTGTTGTGTGTGTGTATGTCTGTTCATGTGTGTGTGTGTCTGTGTCTGTGTTGAATGTGTATGTGTGTTTTTTACAAATACTGCTCAGTTGAATAGGTGGATGCTGATAAATCTACTCTTTCAACCTAATAACTTACAATATTTATTATAAAATTATCAATATTCAATAGTTTCAGGCCCATAGTTTATTGTACACACTCTAATTCCCTTAAGGAAATGCATTAAGACACAAAATATAGTGCAATATTTCATTATAACCAGACAATAAATTATAACTTGCAGAGAAATATCAGTAAATTGGGATTTTAGTCTAGGTAAAGACTTAGGATTTTAAAAATTATTAGATTTTATTTTATTTATTATTGTTTGTAGTTTCTATTTAAATTTTATCACATAGTTCCTAACTGTAGATATATACATTTAGGCTATAAATATATGCATTAAGCATAAAGATAATTTCTATATTTATAGGTATTTAAATTGAAAACGATGTAAACAAAACCTCTAAATTTAGAGAAAAGCCGTTATTTAGCCTAAATGAAATTATTTGTTTCAGATGAGGATTCACGCATGAACTAATAGAGGTTTACACGTGCCGCAAGCTGGATCTAAAGTTTTACTCTGGAAAGGAAAATTGCGGGGCGCCTGTAGAAGTTTACACTTGGAAAATAGAAGAACTTGGACTCAGGTGAATGGGAAAGGTAAATTTATTATACTATAAAGTAAAAGTTTCTAACTTCATATTTACTCTTATAGGTCATTTGGATTTAGATTTAGCGTTGTGGGATATATTTTGTCGAGACACAACCTGAATTTCAACAACGCAATTGCTCCTTGTTCAAGAAATTTAGCGACCATAATAAAAATTATTTTTTCTTACAATTTATCGCTAGCTGTCTTGATTTTGCCAAAAAATAATCAATAACTAAATAACGCAATAAAGAAACTCAACAAATTTATTTAAAAATTCAGGAAATGTTTACCTAACATTTCTTTCTATCGTCTTCTGTCTTGCTTAAAGCGACGTGTTGGGTTGAGCTGATATTCCTTCGTGCAAAGTGGAACATCTCTGCTTGGTCTCACTTACAACAGAGATAATAAAATGTTCACACTTAGAGACTGCAATACAATTTAAAGAGACGACTTCACGGACCTTGAGATTTCACAGTATTGATAGTTGCTTAGTGTGTGCAAATAAATTTGTCAGTTTAAAAAGGTTTAACAATTCGTAAACGAATAACAAGACTGTAAAGTATGAGCTTTAAGACAAATCAGTAAAGAATAATGGAACTAACGCTTTGTGCTGTTCCTCACCCTACTATAGCAAAAGTACTTTTATAGCACAATAGTATTCACTATTGAGAACTGCCTTACTGCTAAGAACGTGTGTATTGTAAACTTGTGACGCGTTATTGTGGTAATATATATTTTACCAACATGTATTTCAGTAAATTTTATCAATCTACATCTTGTGAGATTTTGTAATCTTTTCAGTTTATTTTCAACCTCTCATATATAATTGATACGTGTTAGGTCAGTGATCCCATGGATCGCGCGTTTAGGGTCGTCGGTTTCTTATCTTTTTTTTCACAATAAGCTTTTTTTGTTCGTTGCTATTTTTTTATAATGCTGCAGTTTTAAAAATCTCTACTAAAATAGCATTCGTGATTACTTTTATATTACATGTTCCTATAAATTACTTCTTCTTATAGATAACCATTCTTTTCATGTAGACAACACTTACTTGTATATTGCTTTTTACTATAGATTACTTTTTCTTGTAGATTAAGTTTTATTGTATATTACATTTTTGTGTAAATTCCCTTTTTTTAGATTAATTTTTCTCGTAGGAAACCTAATCTTGTAATCTAACTTCTTTGTCTTTGTGTGAGGTATCAGAACTTTGCTGGTATAACCCTTTATTCCCGTAGACAAAGAGTGTTTAAATGGTAGTTGATTTTAATCTACATGTAGAATTATTACTTCCTAGGCATGCAATGGTGTTCACATGTAAAGTGTACCATTCCACACATGCTTAGACCTACTCTCTGTACAGCTTTATTAAATAAATTCTTAAAGTCAATTAATTGCCATTGCGCTGGATAAAGATGCAGCCTCTTCAGCAACTCTTCAGTGAAATGAACAAAAATCAATCTCCTATCACAATGTTTTTTAAAGTAGAAAAAAAGGTTCTAGTTATCGCCAGCATCACTAAACATAAGAGACCGTTCTTTTTCGAATCTTTTACACTTTCAGATAAAGATGTTTCTGAGTAAATCTTTCTTGTTCTCAGCTTCAACTTAAAACTTCTTTTCGTACGTAGTACTTTTTTAACGGGTAGATTATGAAGTCCACCATTTTACACATACATACTCTCTGTACCGCTCTATTAAATAAGTTTTCAGTCAAATAATTGCCTCCGTGTTTGATAACAAACATTTGATGTTGGTAGCAGCAAGGGGAATGGAGTACTGTACACTACGTGATGGGAAGTACAAACAGCAATCCCAATGGCTCTTCTGTACATTACAGTACTTATGTATTGTACCGTAATATTTTACAAACTATACAGTATATAATGTACTTACGAATTTCTCGTATCTATGTACATGCACTCCTGTATACTGTAATTGTCTGTAGGTATAATATTTAACACACCTCGTCCTTATTATCCGCGGTTCCACGTTTCCGCGGTAATTTTTTAGCCTATTACCCGCGGATATGGAGGCGCAACTGTAATTATATTTATCCACATTATTATACCTGTATTTTTACCTTTTTATTCCTCTCTATTTACAGTTTAAATACCTGTAACAGTTTTTATTTAAAGGACAAAAACATGTTAGATTGTTTAATGCAGTATAAAGCTACAAACATTGCCCCTTCTATTTGCCCATAAGCATTCATTGAAACCATTGCAGATGTAGTTGCATGCAGTTGAATTGAAAGGGCTCATTCTAAGATGCAGTGTAAAGTTTAAAACCATGTAACATTATATTTGTTTTACAAATTACATTGTTCAAAACTGGTTTGTGTTACAACCAAATCCATCCTTTTAACATATTTTGTAGCTATATATATTTGTATTATATAAAAGGGGTATGTTTTATATAAACCTCCGGTGTATAGAGTTTGTGTGTGTAACAAATTTATTTTAAAATTTTTGCAAATTTGTGGAACCTTGTAATTAGGTTTCGTGTTTCCGTCGACTTTGTACATCGTCAGGTATAATGTTTTAGCAATTTAGGAGACGTAACTTAGATATAACGTTGCCTCTACTATTTAAAACTAAGTCTATAACGACTCAAAGTACCACATTGTCAGGAGTTATAAAATTAGTTTAATTTAGGCGTCTCTGAGGATTGCATGGACTCTACTTTCTGCGCAGCTGTACCAAGTTAGAATAAAATGTTCACGTAGATAGTGATTGTCCTAGCCGTTACATCTTGGTCGAATGTTGTCAAGATACAACTCTGACTGCAACTGTAAATACTACGTAAGTTTTAGAAAATATTAAACAACATGAACAACTTCACGGTAAAAGTGTCAGTCCGCTCTGGGTGAAGCTGAAACAAATCACCCAGTGCAAGACATGGTAAAACAGAGCATTTCCTCTTATTCGTGAGTTTGTAGTTCCTGTAAAACGTTGGAAAAAAGCAGTTTTCCGTATCACGTAGATTAATAGTTTAAATTTAACGTAGAACGACGAGGTGATAACGGATTTTCAAAATGTTGTACTAAAGTTAGTAGTAAAAGTCGGATTTCCTGTTACATACGTAGATTGTAGCAGTATTTAATGTAGAATGACGTGTTGCCAATAGTTTTTCAAAATTGTGAATAGTTATTTCGATTTTTCTACGTAATATATTGTTTTTTCATATATTTCTAAGCCTTTGTTGGTAACCCCTGAGACCACCCACCCCTCGTCGCAGCTAGCCTCTAGCGAGCTAACTCCGTCTCATTGCGTTTCGGTTAGTATCCCTACCGCGAGTGAAGGAAACAGGATTGATTGCCCATGTACCAAGCTTATAAGCTCTTTCCATGAAAAATCAGGAGATAGTGAAATGAAACAGTACGGCGGTGTCAGGCTAAGAGCGTGATGAATAAACCTGCTGGAAAAATCCCGCGACAGATCATGCATAAACTCTGGAGGGTTGGATCACCTTATGCTAAGAGATAAGGAGTGATATTACCTTACAAATACCTTGTTAGTGAGACTATGGCAGGAATAACATGCACATCTTTTTCTGCTGCCTACTCGAAAATGAAAAGGCATGCAATAAAATTAGTACTTCCATGGGAGCACTTTATATATTTATTTATTTATTGTTTGCTTTATGAAGGTGTAAGCTTGAGATAGGTTAGGTTATGTTAGGTTAGGTTAGGATAGGTTAGGTTAGGTTAGTTTAGGTTAGGTTAGGCTAGGTTAAGTTAGGTTAGGTTGGACTAGGTTAGGTTAGGTTAGGTTAGGTCCGTAGGGACAGCAGCCGTCTGTGTGTGTCGTGGATGGGGTCATATCTACCCAGTGTGGATGTTCTATGTGCGTGTGCCTGTTTGTAGAGCCTTGTTGCTAATTGTCAGAGATGTTGTTTGATGAAAGGCACTTCCAACTCAGCGTGCAGCAGTGTTAATCTTGTACATCTAGGTTCCTTCGTGATTATTCGCACAACCTTGTTATGGAATAGCTAGAACCTGCGTATGCGTTGCCTGCATGGCCCCAGACGGGTGGTGCGTAAGTGAGTATGCTGCGCAAAATAGATACGTATATAGTAGTCGCCGCCCGTAGTGAATGTGGGCTTGTTCTGTTCAGCATAGTATATAGTTGTGTTAAAGTAATTGTTGCTTTCTTTAACGTGTTGGTAATGTGAGGATCCCAAGTCAGGCCCCTGTTGAGGATGCCTCCTACATATTTGACCAGCTTCCCCCGTGAAAGTCCTCCCCTAATAGTTTTAGAGGTTGCAACGGACCGGCCCACGCCTAAAGCGCGTGCCGCCCCCTTTGATCACCACGCTCACTTACCTGAGCGGTCAACCCTACCGTCGACCAACTCCAAGCGCATGACCAACACACGCGCCCGCTGCAGGGTAAGAAATTTGTTACGAGCCGTTCGTAGCCGAAGTTACGAACGCTGTGCATTGCTCGCCAAATCCTGCCAGTGGATAAATCCCTGGACTTAAAACAAAAACCTACCTTGCTGAGAATTAACCCTTTGGGTGAGACTTCCCGGGGAGGAGTTCTTTTGAAAGGCATATAACCGGAGAAATGACCATCTTTGTAGGATAGTGTAAGAAACTTGTTTATATGAAAACTCAATATGTTTGCAAGTTAGTTAAAAAATATTTATTTTTTAAAATTACATTTATTTATTTGAATGTGCATGGCACAGTATGCACTACATTTTACCCAGAAAAACCCTATCAATTTAAAACAATTTAACATTGAAAACATTTTACTTGCTTATATTATTTTATCAGAAAAATTTACCAATTAATTATTAAGTTGAAATTTGTTCACAGTCAATAAGAATATAGCAAAATGCAAAACCTTTCCCAATTGATTTTTCATTATATATTTAAATTTAACCCTTCCAATTTAAAACATTTATACATAACAAAATTAAAAACTATTTTCATAAAAAGATACTTCAAAACAACTAACTACATGATTAAACTTTATCTCCAACTCATTTACCAAAATCTTCGAATTTAAACTATTTAATCTTTAAACAATTGAACACTTTACTTTAAATCAAAAACAAATCTTAAATCTTTATTTTAACCCTTCTTCTAACCTGGAAAGTTTTACCCTTTTCTACATTCCAACGACTTGTGATTATTAACATTATTTTACCAATTAGTTTCTAACAATCACCTGAAATTATATTATTTTCATAAATTAAAATTTGGTAAACTCCTCTGAAATAGAATCCATGTTATAAACTTATAAATGCACCTATTTAACGCTATAAGCTTGTCATCTGAATTAATTAATAACTCATATTTATATTTAACAATGTTGACTCATTTACTGAAAGAAAAACCCATATTTATTTGATAAATTAAAACCCAAAGTTTCAGCTAATTATATGATTGAATCTGATATAAAACATTATTATAGTTATTGAAAATCATTTAACATTTAAATACATCTATTTTAAACTCTATTTTCTGTTCATTCTACTAATTTTGTTTGTTAATAAGTTTGAACATATTTTTTTCAATTTATTTCAAGTTTAAACCCTTTAAGAATTTATTATTTCAAAATTACATTTTTAAAATTTATTTTTAGAATTTAAATGCTATACTCTAACATGAGTCTTGCGCCATTTTGTTTCTTTTATCCCCACCCTTAAACAAAGCCATCAGCTCCTGTCTTTTAATTTAAACAAATTGGAATCTACTATTTTTAAATGAATTTAATTTAATGAACATTTTCCCCTTTTAAAATTTTATCAAAACAAAAACTCCCATCTGCAAAAAGAAAACTGTACAGGTCTGACCTTAATTTTTCCGTTGGACAAAGGTTTGAGAGTCTTCCCTCTTCCTCAGGTGTTTCTATGGAACATCGAAGTGGGGGGGGGGTTGCTTTCGTGCCGGCTCCAAGTGACGCTTACAACTCCTTCCAAAATTGAAAAAGAGAAGTCCGCCATGTTGAACGCCCTCGTCCCTCTGTTTGAAATGGCCAACGCCCTGCATACAGCTCTTTTTCTGTTCCCACGGTGTCGTCCTCTGTCTTCGCATCCTCTGCATGGGCATCTTGTGGATATTAAGCACTTGATGGTTAAATTTTGATTTGCAAGTTATATGAAACACTGTTCTAAACACCATTTTCAAAACACTACAAGCTTTTACAAAGTTTATCGTTAATTTTCTACTTTTACTATTTCAAAATTAAAACTGTTCTTCTCTTAAAAAACTTTGTCCCTATTTAAAACACTGCATACTTTCCTGTCCGTACCACAAGTAAAGTTGCATTTTTATATATTATTCCGAAACACTTTAAGACTTACGACGCAGCATCTTTAGGTCTTAGTTATGAGCACCGCTTTCGGATAGATCTTAATCCGAAAGGGCCCCATTTATGAAACAGCACTTCCTACATTTCAGCGAAACACAACCGTCTAGCCTGCCATCGTTTTTGATCGTCGTTATTCACGAAAACAAAAGTTCATTTCTTCGCGGCTATTACTCACTCGAACTCCGCTTTGCCAACCTTCTAACCCCATCTCTCCATGCCAAGTAACGCTTTGCCCCTCCTTAACAGTTGGGCTCCTTGTTGTCGCAATTTTCCCGCGTTTCGATCAGACCAATCAAAAATCGATATCTCTCCAACCTTGCATACATAGATGCGCGCGTATGTCGCCATCACTGCCAGAGCGTGAGAAAGGAAATGACATCCAAAAGGAATTAATTTACTTGTTTTCTTCTCGGGCTGCATAACTCTTTTCCCGTGCTTCTAACGAATTTTTCTTATTCTTGACATTGTTCTTTATTTGTTGTTCTGCATCTATGGAAATGTCGTTTGTAATTTTAGGCCAAATTTGACAATTTTCCCTTTGCAAATGACCCCCTATAATTTACTTTAAATTTTTAACCCCCTTCTCAATGGCTTGGCTTAATGTCATAACAAAAAAATTTAACCTGGCTTTACTTTTAACTATTTTCCCTCTTGGTGGAAATTGTGACAGGGTTCTGCCCGTCACAAGATACCCCCTTAAAATTGAGACAAATTAAAATTTTTCAACTCTTCTCTCTATTTCCTTTGTACCTGAAATATACCTAAAACAAAAACAAAATTTTATTTTATGAAATTTCCTATAAGTGGGTACTAGCTAAATACTTATACTACATTACTTATTCTAATTTTTTACTGTCCTAAGTTCGTCACTCTGGTCGTTTTCTTCTTCTGTGTCACTGAAACACTTCTACATATATTATTATATTTAACCTTTAGATAATTACTTATACAGCACACTAATTAATTTTGCAGCATATTTTCTTCACTCTCACTGAAACTAAACACTTTGCCTTGCATAGCCTACTTTTTGCTTCATTATCATTTTACTTAAAAAATTTCAACTTTTCAAATCTAACTTAAATACTCTTAAAACTCCCCCTTTCAGATGGCTTTATTTATACCTATATATATATATATATAAACATTTACATATGCAATATGCCTATCATAATACACGCTATTTAACATATAACGATTAGATCTTATTATCTATTCATGTCACTACATACAGATTAGCTTATCTTAATGGGTGAGCGCTGTTAGGAGTACTTCCCCCTCACTCTGTGGAGGTAGTCATTTCTCAGCTGGCTCCGTAGCGGAAATGCTTACGCACCCGTTCGTTGACCTTCCCAGCTGTGCGCTTGCATCCTGTTGATATCGCATTTTCCTTGTTGCGTAAATCCATGCTTTCACTAATACATACTGGAGTTATATAAGCGTTGCACATTACCATTCTATATTTATTATTTTGGCGTCAGGCCAGCTATCAGGTTTTAGTTTTTATACCTTATTTCCCTTATTCTATATATAACTTTATATCCTTTATAACATATATCCCTCTTACTTTATTTGTTATAATATTCGCCACTTCATAAGTCTTACGCCCTAGCCGTCTGGTTATTTTAAAAGGGCCTTCGTAAATTAGTAACAGCTTCTCTGTTTCGTTTCGTTGTACGTTGGATCGATTATGCCTAGTTATCAATACCAGGTCATTTACTTGGAAGTGGGTCTCCCTACAAGCTTGATTTGCCCTTGCCGCTCTGTAATCTCCCTTTGTCCTAATGCGCTGAAATACTTTCTGCAGCATCTCCCTCCTACAACCGCATTTCTACCCCTCCTAGACCCCACAACCGCATTTCTACAATCCTCAGGGATATATCCTTGCCATACATAGTCTGTTTCCACTCCCCAGTGGACCATTGCCGGAGTGTAGCCTGTGATCTCATGTGGCATTTGGTTGTGATTATTTTCTATGTATCGTAAGTATTTTTGCCATGAGGATCGTGTACTACTACAGTAAGTCCGCAAAATCCTTCCCAAATCTCGATTTATGCGCTCTGCTAAATTTACCTGGGGATGCCGACCAGGGATGAGAATGTGTCGCATCCTACGGCCTCGATCCACTCTTTCCACTGTTTGGAGGTAAATGCCGTGCTGAAATCGGTAAGGATTTTAACCGGTTTGCCTACTGTACCAAAATACTCAGTCAGGCGGTCAATGGAGGTTTTGGAGTTCGGGCTTTTCACAGCGTATAATTTTAGGAACTTTGAGAACACGTCGAGAATCACTAGTACGTGTCTCGCCCCTCCTATACTCCTAGGTAGGGGTCCTAAGAAATCTGCGGCCACCATTTCTCCTGGTTGTTGCGTTATTACTGGCCTTGTCATAGCTTGGGAATACCTGTTGGTATGTTTTGCGTATTGGCATATCTTGCATCTTCTTATTACTTCCATAACCCTTTGGTATATGTTTTTTATGTAGAAACTTTGGCCTAGCATCCTAGCCAACTGATTTCGTCCAACGTGCAAGTACACTTGGTGTACTTCGTTTATGAGTGGCTCTATGTTCCCTTCTGGAATCACTATTTTATTTTTTCCTCTCACTTTAAAGCACAATTATCCTTCTATTACCCCGTATCTCGGGTAGCTCTGTATATTTTCTCTTATATTATTTAAATCCATCTGTTCCCTTTGTCCTTCCTTCAATGATTGGATTATTTGCCTTAAGGGTCTCTCGCTTTTCAATTCGTTCAGCCTGATAACTGCCTGCTCGTTTTTTAATTTTCCGATCCCGCTTTGTACCTGGTACATGCGGCTGACCGTATCGCAAGGTATGTTCTCCTTTTTATGAACGGTTTGTCTTCATATATTTTTAGCTTGTGTTTATATTTATTAGACCGCCCTGGGTCTCGCTGAATACTTCTTTGTACTCTTCTATTAATTTTTTCAGCCTTTCCTCCTGAGTCTTTGTGAGTATTGATTTATTTTCTTCCTGCTGCTGTACTGTAATTAGGTTTCCTATATTATATTTTCGACGTGGTTTCAGTGTTTGGTCATCTTTATTCTTTCTATTTTTCTTTCTCTTGACCCTGCTCTTCCACTTTACTACTCCCAATCTTCTCCTCATCCTGTATCTTGGTCTGCTTCTTTTGGCTTTATCCTGACTTTTCTTTTCTCCTCCTTTCTCTTTCCTATATCGTTTATTTTTCTTGTCCTCTGGCTCGCTCGCATCCTTGTTTCCTTCCGGGATTTCCGCATGGTCGTAGGAACATTCTGGGCCTCCTTGTCCTCCTGTTTGCTGTTGTTTCCTTTCTCCTTGCTCTCTTTGTACTTTTCCTCCTATTTCTTCCTTTTGTCCTTTACCCTTTTTGTGCCTACTTTCGGCTTTCTTGGGCTCTGCCCTTTTTTCCGCCCTTGTTCCATGTGTATGACCTTCTTTGCTCCTCCCTTCCGGCACATTTCTGTTCGCTTTGCCATCGGCTTCTTTTCTTTTGCTTGGAGTTGCTACTCCCTCCTTGTTTTCTATTCGCTCTGTTTCTCTTGCCTCCTGGCCTTCTGGTTTTCCCTTTTTCTCCTGTTTACTACCTCTCTGTGTTAGGTCTGCTTCTTGTTTCTCGTTAGCCACATCTGCTCCAACATTTCCCTCAGATTGGGATCCATGTCCCAATCCCCTCCGAGACTCGGCAACTCCGGGTTCTCGATAGGGGTAACGACGTCAGCCTGATCTTCGGCTGGCGCCAGTACAAGCCCCTCTTCTTCGCTTGTACCAATCCATCCCACCTTGTCGATTTTTGCTCTCTTACTTATCCCTTGGAGCTCTCTTGGATGGTCTTGTATAGATCTTACATCTTCTCCTTTTTGAGCTTCTGAGTTGGCAATTAATCTGTCTGGATGGTCTTGTATAGATCTTACGTCTTCTCCTTTTTGAGCTTCCGAGTTTGCAATTAATCTGTCTGGATGGTCTTGTTTACTTCTTATAAAGTCGAGACTTGCTATTTCTCCTTCGACCTCGAAAGTTATGAAGCGTCTTTCCATGTTCATACGGGTTCATTGGCATGAACCAATACTAACCCCTTACCTAATATCCACAAACAAAACACACCCGGTCGCTCACTAACTAACTACACACCGGCACCTTCACACAAGCCAGCCAAATACACAGTTATCCGAAACAAAGTCTAACAGCCACACATACGTATGCAACAACACAGACCTGATCCACAAAATTAAATACATCTGTATACCACCACAACTCCACCATAGCGCCAGTCGACATAAAAACCTTTACACCAAATTTAAAACAATTAAGTGTAAATGGAAATGGGAACATCGTCTTAACGTCCAACCGTTCCTAACAGAGGGTTGGATCGCCTATCGGTCTAACTTCCGTCCGCCTCACAAGACTGAGGCAGATGTCGTCGTGGCGGTCCGTACAGGTTACGTGCAGGGAAGGAGTTATTCGCATTGTCGTGTGTTGCCTCTGTAGTCTTATGATATCATCGACGTATATGGGCCAGTAAATGATTTTGTGTTCGTGTGTATTGTTTGTGAGTATCTTGGTGTTTTCTATTTGTTGTAGGAACAAATTACGCTTAGGAAACTGCTGAAATGGGCTTCCCATGGGTAGACCATCTGGTTGTGATTAGAAGTGTGAGTTGCAGGTGAAATAGTTTTGTTTGGTGATGGTTTAGAGGATGTTTAGGATTTCGGATGGGTTTTTGGGATGTTGTACTATATTAATTGAGTCTCTAGGATATTGAGGGTTTCGGATACAGGTATGTTGGTGTACATGTTTGTTATGTCGAGTGATAGTAGTGTTGAATTGTGTAGTAAATATGAATTTTATTTTATTTATGAGGTGTGTTCTGTTTTTTATGTGTGGTTCTGTGTTAAAGTTAATAGTTTATCTGATTATGTTGTCCATGTTTTTTGGTAGTCCATGGTAGTCGATGATGGGGACATTGGATTTGTGAATTTTTAGGAGAGCGTGAAGGGTAGTTGCTTTAGGTTGGATTTGTTGTAGGTGGTATTTTTTATTTTTGCTGATAATATATTTGGATGTATTAATTAGGTTTTTGATGGTTCTGTGATATTTCTCAGTTGGATATGTATGTAGTTGTATTATATTATTATATATTATGTATTCATTGATTTTGTCATTTAGGCTGTTTGTATTAATAATGACTGTGGTGTTGCCTTTGTCTGCTGTGGTGATTGTGATTTTGTTTAGTTGAGCCTTTTATTTTATGTTTGCAGCGATTTTAATTTCATTGTTTACGTTTTATTTGTTTATGTTTTTGTGTCATGTCGAAGTGAGTCTTGGTCTTTGGTGACAGATTTTTGTATTAATTATGATTTACAAATTTGGATTTGTAATTAATAACCAGTAAATTTGTCTAGAATAAATTTTATTACAATATTTTGACACAATGACGTACAATTGTAAAGTGTGTTTTTACTTCGCATTAATTCTGTCTTCTAACTTTTCTGTCACTTTTGCTTCATGGGTTCACTCTGCTTATGCCCAGTTCACCAGGGTAAATTCTCATAACACTTGATATATGAGAACTACATAAACTAAACTAAGAAAACACAAATTTCACTAGAATTAAAATTTTCAAGATTCCCCACATCATTTTGTTAAACTCGCTAATTTTAAAATGGTTTAGTGTTGTCTATTGGAATCACAAATGTTTCAATTATTTCTCCATTAAGTCCACATTTGCCGACTATAGAAAGAAAGGTATTTTCTGCACACATGGCGTCACATGATGAATGACAGCAAGACCTGTAAATAGAGCGTTATTGTATTCTGGATGGTGATTTAGTAGGATTCTCTGATGACGACATGGTCATCGAAATGTACATAAAGGTTTAGTCATAGGTCACTTAGGTAATATTAGTTATTTTTGTGGGTTGGTTTTTTTGCCAATATTTTTGCTGCAATAGATTTTACGATTGTGCTCTTGATATTGTATAAAATGTAGCATATTTTCATTATGTAGCAAACGTTTAAATGACAATAAATATTTATAGTTTTGGAAATGATTTTTTTTCAATATGAGCTAAAATAATTTCCATTCTAATTATGCTACAAAATATCAATTTTCTTTTGTTTTGATTTTCAAATAAATTGATAACATGATATGAATGACAGCAAAACCTTTAAATAGAACTGTCTGTCATCCTCGATATCGACATGTTTTCAGTTTCCTCATTAAAGAATAACTGTTACAGTTGCTCAGCTGTAGAAAAAGTTGGTTACAGTGTTAAATATTTCTTTGAAACATGATAGTATGTTCCATGCCCTATGTTTACCTGCAATTGCACTCTATTTTCCTGTACTCTACAACATTTTAATGCACCGTATTTTGTTTGCAGTTTACCTTATGATGTTTCAGTTCTTAACAAAGAAGGGTATTGTAATGTTATTGGTGCTAGTTATTTTATAAAATTCTGTTATTTGTCAAAGTTTGTGGGGACCAACTTCGACTATGAGAAATATTATTAATCATGTTTACACTCGCAGAGATTGTTTTTTTTAAATAATGGCGGTGGATTTACAAGTCAAGTACAACTATTTATTTAAGTAATTACTTTTACATTCGTTTATAAGTATCCGAACTTTATATTTTATAAATTTGTAAAATTTATTTGTCTCAGTAAGTTTTTACAAAATTTATTTCTCAGTAAGGTTTTACAAATTTACAACATTTAATGTTTGGATAAGCATATACTAATTAAAAAAATGATTAATTAAGTATCACTGAGCGTAATGGACTACAAAACTCTAGTTTTTCTTTAAACAGGCAACGTTTTAATATTAGCTACATTATTGTCAATAATACATTATGTATTGCAGCTCTGATGACAATACTGTAGCCTGTTTAAATAGATAGCTGTACCTGACTTGCAAATTAACGGCATTTATTTAAACAATAAGAGAAATACTGCTACCAGTCTTCCTTAACTGCTCCAGAAAATGTACTTGTTTCAATCAGTTTAAGTAACTTCTCTAGGCAATCTGTTTTGTTGGACCTTCTGGTGATCTCTTGAATTTTGTAGTACTGTACTTTACGTTCGGTGAAACTTAATTAATCACTTTTACATTAGTTTATGGCTATCCCAACTTTAATTTTATAAATTTGTAAAAACTTACTGAGACAGAACGTTTTCTAATGATGTTA